>JANHZT010002968.1:28750-45126 GCA_032468215.1 Stegonotus admiraltiensis
ACTTAATGGGTGCTTTTAATTGTTCTGATGCAAAGGGGAAGGCATTGATAGGGGCAACAGAAAAGGATTCCTTCAGTGGCTCCCCAAAAGCTTTCAACCATGAAGGTCTAGCATCCAGGAGAAAAGTTCTGGTAAGAATTTTACAGTATCCAATTTCTATGCCAATTAATTTCAGATTTCAGATATCACTTTCTGTGAGCTTCCAGTCAGGTTTCAAGCAAGCACATGTCCCAAAATTTTTCACAGCCATGATTTTCCTTTAAATTACAGGCTGCCCATTTCCAAGGGTTGGCTACTGAACCTGCCCTAGCTCTTACTTTAGTACATCCAGGATTTGTTAGTCCAAATTGAGATTAGTCAGTGTACACCGGCATTGTCTGACCAATGGCACCCCGAGGAGCCCCTCTCTGTGGGAGCGTACTGGCCACATTACGCTCCCACATATTATGATCCTTCTTTTCATCTGACACAACTGCAAATCTCTACAAAGAATCAACAGTTTTTATAACAGGTTTGCCTGAATTTGGTAGATTATCTTCTATTAACAGCTTTTTCTCTCCCTGTTCAAGACATCCCACCCCCCACTGCATTTTTAAAAGAAGCTGGTTAATCTACATGGTCAAAAGGGACGTGAAATTAGAGACACATCAAGCTAAACTGGTAGAATGGTTGAGATATAGCCCAAGTCCAGCATCTCAACCATACTAGCACAGTTTAGCTTGATGTGTCTCTAATTTCTTTTTTCAATCAGACTTTTCGCTAAATTAATGAGCCTAAATAATATATCCTTTCCAGCTAAATATATTGCTTCTGCTCTTGCTTTTTTTTTCTCCTGTGGCCTAGTGCCAAGACATGATTTACTTAACTATAGATTATTGAATAAGATACAATTACATAAGTATACAAAACAAGCAAATAACTTTCATAGTTAAGACCTAGTCTTGTATCTCAGTACCTTTTCAGAAATGGTGTTCATACAGCACTGTATGCAATATTCCAAATAGTTTCCATAGTCAATGAATCAAAACTTTACATTACAGATCTAGGTTATACTTCTGATTGGCACAAATGAAATAAAATTGTATCTTGGTTCTTTCCCCAGCAATCATAACCCCATCATCTTCTAGACAAGTAGACTTTAATACCTAGAATTTCCCAGCTTTCTTCATTATAGCAGAGAATTTAGGACAATTCTCAGAGCTCTTCATGTCAGATTGGTCACATTGGGGAAGACTGCACTAAATCAACATTTTTATCCATCATAATTCCAAGAAATCTCTCTCAGCTTACAACGTTACAAATGTAAATGTAACATTTTTAAAACCTTCCATATGTAATACTTTACACTAGATTACATTTGTTCACCCTCCAGATTTGAAGACATTATTTTGGGATTTTCTAGTTTCTCTTCTTGATCCTCAGACAATTTGGTCACTTCCAAAACATTTATGAATAAACCATAGTACTCTAGTACTAGTAATAGTACATAGTAATCATAGATTATAGATTCTTGGATTAACCCACTGCTTACTATCCTCCATTATGAGAAAAAACATCACTATCCTTTTTCACCTGTAGCAACCAAAAGTGGACACAGTATTTACTTGTTGACCAAGAGTATTTGAATTCACCTGATTATTAATCTTAAATCCAGTTTTAACCACTTGATTATCTCAGTGTCAAACATACCTTTTATTTGGTGCCATACTTGCTCATTCCCATTTCTTGAGGGACCAATCTTAATATTTTCTCAGATCACCATATCTAATTTATTTAAATCATTTTTTTCCATGTTACTAAGTAGAATTTAATCTGTTATCATCTCTATTTATCATAAATCCCTAATTTCTTACTGAAAATGTTAGTTTTGTCATACGTATATTGTACTTTTTGCAGAGAAAAATCCTCTTTTAATTATATTTGACACCCTTTGTTATTCAATGGTTCAATAGTTTTGCAGATTAAAGGAAAAAAGAAAGCAGTTTTTAAATTCAGAATTAAAATTAAAGATAGTATTATCCGGTATGGAAAGAGGAAGAAAAACCATTCAGTAATAGAGAGAGAGATCCTGTAGTTCACTCCTAATCCCTTACCTATGATTGTTGGCTGAGGAATCATTATTTACAGCTACTATATAATGACTCTAACAAACTATTTTTAAGGGTAAAAGATACAGCAAGTCAGTTTATGTAGGCCTGACCGTGATCAGAAAAGGTGATTAGAAAAGTTTATGATGACATCTCTTCTGTAAAATTCAGTCAACAGTTAATTACAATTTCATTTTATAATCTGACTTTGCTGATGGGATCCACCTTTTCATACTGGATTTCAGTTGTGTTGCTAATCATAGGATTCTAATGCCACCCTGACATTTGCACATTTTAAAAAGCAATTAACAATAGAGGAGAATATTTATAGCTCAGGTTTGAAATGAGGGGGTCCTCGGTGCTCTCTGAGCTTGGTTGTTTTCTTGCAGACGTTTCATTACCAAACCTAAGTAACATCATCAGTGCACCATCAGAAAACAACTAAGCTCAAAGAGTGCCAAGGACCCCTCAATTAGCAATTAGTATTGTTGATGAAATTTTTGACAATTGTTAAAAGATGGAAAGAAGAGGAGGTTTTGTATGCATCCTGTTTTATTTGAGGAAAAAGCCATGTAAGGGCTGTAACTTTTCAGTTTTCCAAACAAATCTGCTCTAGAGGATTAGGGGACATTTCCTTAGATTTGTGGAAGAGCAGAGAAGCAGAAGGAGAAATGAATAAGCATGGCTTTCTTTACCTATCTTGTGCCTGGAAAGTGATGGATGAGATGGGATGGGATGAGATACCATTACAAATCTATATCCCTTTCATTCTATGGGAAAAAGTGATTGTAGTTTTTTTCTATTTTCCATCTGGAGAGGACAGCCACAGTATTAAAAATAAAAGGTTTATCCGTCATGTATTCAGTCTTCCAACATTCTAATTTCTGTGACAAACAGCTTTTGGGGAGGAGCTATTCTTTAATGCAAAAAAAAATTATTGGGAAAAGATATAGGACTCCGTGTTACATCTAGTTTAATCTTGAAGCAAATCTGAATTACAAACTCTGCAATTTAATTATCATTCCAAACAAAGAATGCCTTCCTCCCCCAATGCATAGGGAGTGGCTCTTTTCTGTATTTTGTGCAATGTTAATACTTAACAAGTACAATCTTGAATAAGAATTTGCAAATCTGCCATTAACAAGTGATCTTTCTCCAAGGTCTTTTAAGCAAAAGGGTGGAATAAGATCAATGTATGAATTACTTGCAATTTTTAATCTGAGTAACATCATTATAGGTATTAAGTCTGCCTCTTACATTTTTCTCATTTTTAAAGAAAAGAAATGATACAAATTGTAAGCAAGTTCTTCATTCAGATAATTACTAAAATTTTGTAATAACCTTACCAATTAACTAATTTATTGTGACACATTAATTTTAGCTAGCTTTCATGCAGCAAACACCATAATAATACAAAAATTTAATGTTCATTCCATACCCAGTGCATGTTGAATGCATCTTTCTATCTAAATATTCTTTAAAAACATATACAAAAAGTGCTGTAAGAAAGAACAAAGTTTAAGCACTGTGTCTTTAAAAAAAATTGACAACTGAAACAGCAGTTTGGCTTCCCTCACAAAAATCTAAATTTAAATAAATAAATAAATCTATGTTCAAATATTTTCCATGTACCCAAGTACACAAAATCTCTTTAATTTTTTTTGTGTCCAAATTGAATCACTGAACCTCTGGATTCTAAATTCTAGATTTCCCCCATTATCCATATTTGATAGCTAATTATTTAGAAAGCCAAACATACACAACTTGTATGTATGTTTGGGCAGAATTTACTATCATAATTTCAATTATCAAATCTACCTTGAACACAAGTGTTGCAAAAGAAGTTGGGATAGTAGTTTCTGTTTGCCTGTATGCATCAATCTTTACATTAAAAATTATGTTTTATTTTGCTTTACATGATTTCAGTTAAGACAAATTTGATTCCAGGAAGTTCTATGCAGCTGATAACTTGTTTGGGAAGGATAAAAGGAACACTTGGGTTTATTCCAGAATTTTTAGACACTCCTCACAAAATTATCAGCTATGACTAATAGCACAATAAATGTTATCTCAACTTTCCACCAGACATTTAAGCTGGCTTCTGTAGAGGTCTCTCTCTCTATTTTATCTACAAAACAAGTATGTGAGGTAGACTCAGCTGTCCAATGATTGGCCTAAATCTCATCCTTGTCAGTGTGTTTAGTCCACAAGACTATTCTCCTTCCCTAGAGAAACCCATTTTTAATGACTTCATGGGAAAATTATTTCCTTTAGTAGACCGAACTGTAAGGGTTCCTCAGCTTATGTAATTTATATGCTTAAATAACATCTTTTTGGGGGGGTCAAAACAATAGTTAAGTATAGGTAAGAATTAAAAGAACATTTATTTCTATTGCATTTAAAAAAAATTACAAGTGATATATCTTGCATTTGAAGTACAAATTATACCTATTTTTTATATAAAGGAACAAATATAATTATCACTTTGACTTTTCCAATTAAAGGGAAAAAACAGGGACTACCAACAGTTTTTAAAAACATCTCTAAAGGACATGGCTTGGCAGCACCTAAATTCCTCTTCTACAACTCCAATATGTTTTGTTATTCCATTAGTTCTCAAGGCACCATTTTACACACACTCAATCTTCTTTAATTGGCACCCTCCAGATGTTTTGGGATCCCAAGCATGCTTTGCTGTCTGAAAATCTTTCTAATTGCCACCCCAACATTTCTGGAGGCACCAACCTGAGGAAATCTAAGTTAATGTATCACACGAAGACTAATATGTTAACTTCTGGGTATGTTTTTCCCCCCTTAAAAGGCTTGCAATGTGCTGCAGATCTTCCCCTATTTGGCCATAATTCAATTCCAGCTCAGTCTAAAAAAACAGAGATTACTCGCTGATTTGGTATCAAGTTACAACCAGCAAGTCAGGGCAAAGAGAGAGTTACTCTCCCACCCCTTCTGAAAGCACAAAGGGCATTTGCTTCTCCAGCCCTGGCCGGAAGTTTAGGATTTGTGATGAAGAGCAGAAATACAGTCAAAAGACTCGCCTTCTGTGCATTGAACGATGAGCAAAGCTCGTCAAGTTTGGATGAGTACAAGGTGTGGCAACCAGTTTGATCCAGAGCCTTTCAAACGAGTTTCAATGAATAATTTTCGATTGATGTTGCAACTCGACTTATTTGCATCTTAAAATCCTCCAAAGAGCAATCTATCTCAGAACCTCGTCGCCTGCCTGTTACCCCACCATCTCCCACTACGTCTCGCTTTAGGATTTAACCCAGGGGTCTTGGCAACTTTAAGACTTGTAGACTTCAACTCTCAGAATTCTCTAGCCAGGCTGGCTGGTTGGGGAATTCTGGGAGTTGAAGTCCACAAATTTTAAAGTTGCCAAGTTTGGAGATACGTGATTTAACCCCTCTTCTCTTTTGTCCAGTTTCTGCTCTTCGCTACCTGTTTCTCACCGGGCTACTAGTTTTGCATAAAGGCGAGACTGACGCCATATACGTAATTTGTTTCCAAACAAGGCCTTTATTATATCCTTGAATGTGAACCGGTGCGCCCTTTGCAAATTGTTGTCTCCCGGGTAAGTTTCTTCCCGGATACACTTTTCGATTTACCGCAATTCCGACCTTTTCACCATCGTAGCCCTCTTCCCCACCTCGACTGAATAAAGCAAGACTTCAGAAAACTCCCTGTAGGTTTAACAATGCACGCCGCCTGCCGCCAAGACTTACTGTAGTCCATGAGAGAATTGCAGAGCCACCTCTCATCGTCGGGCTTGCTTTTGTAACAGTCCAGCCACAACGAGGTTTTACGCACGTAGGGGTCTTTGGCCGACTCCAACCACCCCTTACCAGCCAAGGCAATGATGCCAAAGATGATAGCTATCCCCAAGAGAAGGGGCAGGAGCCATCTGCACCTCCAGCAGGCCAGGCCGCACCTGAACATTTTGCCCGGACAGATTTCAGGCGAGGAATTAAGAGAGAAAGCAGGAAGCGTGGTTTTGAGGTTCCCCTTTAAGGCCAATATCCTCGGGCCGGGCTTTGCGCCTGGGAGAAGGCGGCGGAAAAGGCGCTGCGCTTTTTAAGCGGCGGGCAAGGTTCGAAGGACGGCCCCGCCTAGATTCCGGGCGCGGAGAGAGGCTGTTGCTGGTGGAAGAACCTGTCGAGCGAGAGAGAAACTGATGATAAACAAACCTGGATTCCAAGCAACCTCCCAGGCTTTTAACTCTTTCTGCACGGGGAGGTAGCATGCGTATCCTGAGGTGCGGTTCTGTCAGGCTGCTGCTAATGAAAGGCGAGGAGCGACAACTCCCGACAAATACGCTCGTAAGTGAATGGATATCCTGGAGTATCCGTAGGTAAAGCAGTAAGTATGGGTAATTAGTAGGAATTTCTAAGGCCGCGTGCTTAAAAACAGGTTGTAAATTGTGTTATTTTAGGAATTGCTTTCCAGATGCTTTCCTTCGCTTTCTTTTGAATCACAGTTTTTGTTTTTGTTTTTTTAAGAAAAAAGGTTGGTCTTTTCAGTCCAAACTTCAAAGCGGAGCCGTTCCAAACGTTCCAGATGGTTTGGAATCCAGCAGTTTGTAAAATTCCCAAGCCGGAATTCAGGGATTTGCAACTGTGGGTTGGACGCCACCAGGTTGAGAAGGCTGCTGTAAGAGATCTAAAGCTACCTTCTTGTACACTTCTTTGGAATGTATAATTTATTTATTTGAATAAGTAAAACGTGAAGAGACCTTGCTCTCAATTTTACAACCAGTGATCAAACATCTTAACAGTTTTCAGGAATCTCTCTTACTGTTTATGTCTTTAACCAAAGAATATAATCTAGTCAACTTCATCCAGTCTATAACAGGGGTGAAATCCAGCAGGTTCTGACAGGTTCTGGAGAACCAGTAGTGGAAATTTTGAGTAGTTCAGAGAAATGGCAGATACCATCTCTGGCTGGCCCCAGAGTGGGGTGGAAATAAAGATTTTTCAATATCCTTCCCCTAGGAGTGGGGTGGGAATGAAGATTTTGCAATATCCTTCCCCTGCCACGCCTACCAAGCCACTCCCACCAAGCCACACCATGCCCACCAAGCCACGCCCACAGAACTGGTAGTGAAAAAAATTGGATTTCACCACTGGTCTATACCCCTGCTCAGATGTGATACTATCAGAAGACCTTCACTTGTCAGATATTACATTTTAGACTTTTATTCCAGCAGGGGTGTAGATGCATGGAAAAGAATGAAGGGGCAGACACTCCTTATATATTACATTTAGTGTATGGCCTTATTATTGTTTGGTTGATTTTTATCCAATGGAAAAATAAGATATAATTAGATATGCAAATAAAGTCAGCCTATCATTTGGCTGTGAAATCATAGAATTACATCACTGAAAACCGGAAGTGAAAAATACATATTTTGAAAGTTTCTCAAGTTATTCTTTAAATTAAAAAGGACTCTGGTTTTAGTTATGATGCTGAAGAAAGGGGATAAGCCCTGCTTAGCTGGTTTTCTTCTCGTGTTGATCTTTATATAGAAGAAAGCCATTCACAGATTTCTCAGCCTGGGTCTGTGTATTTGTTCAGTTATCTATGTATACGAGTGATGAATGTATTTATAAGGATTGTCTCAGCCAGCAGACAAAATGGCAGAAGTCTAGATTTCCTATCGGTTTTGAAAAGATCTCTGAAGGAAACAACATCCTATGAGAATATCAGTTATTTTTTGGAGATCCATAATTGGAGAATAACTGACTTAATCACATGCAACCAGTAGCAACTCCAGGGATTCAGAAACAGAAAGGGCAATGTTTTGCAATGGCAAAAAACAAAAGCCCAAATTTTCCCAAAGCCACAGTTCTACTTTACATGGACTACAATTTCAGATTTCAAAAAAATATAGTGAGTGTGATCTGAGAACTTTTACTGCCATAAATAGTTTAATCTTCAGTCTACTTATTATGAGAAGAACAGGTAGCTTATGTAAGGTCACTAACATATTATTATTGTAATTGAAAGCTTGGATAAAAGATGTGCATTGGTTTCCTTAGGCTCCTTAGGTACACACATTTTTCTAGATTACTTTAAGCTATGGAATTTTGTCATGTTCCATAATTCCAATGTCCGACTGACAAAACACAGACGTGCAAAAATATTGGTGTCATTTTAGCTGGTGGTATCTATGGTGATCTCCTTTTCTGGTTCATTGAACTAGTTGTCATAGCTATATAATGGTTGACCCTTCTAGACATACAAGATAAATTGAGTGTGTGAATACAAGCAAGTAATACATTGTTATCCTTAGATACATGGATTACAACATCCTATATTTTTCAGCCAGTTTGCTGATTCATTCTGGAACATGACAACATTGTTGTTAAAATGGCCTTAGTCAAAATTTTGCTTGGCTCACGAATTTCTTGATAGATATAATAGGCTTGTTCTATTCATCTGGACTGTCTTAGATCTTTTTTAGGTTGTGTACCTTTGACATTTGGAAATGTCTTGATGATAGTCCTGCAAAATATTGCTGTGGATGGCTTTTGTGTTCCCAAAACTATGGAAAAGGTAACTAATTAGATTTATCCCAAAACTGCCCTCCTTCTCTTAACATATGGGAATTCTTTAATGCTTTGGATTATTGGTCCCACATTTATATTTTCTAAGAAAGTTTATTGTATTCATTTGAAGATGACAGGCATTCTTGAAAATAAAGATGAGACTGGAAGATGACACAGTTACAACATACCAATTTTACACTATTTTTAATTAAAACAATAAGTCAGATTGGATGTAGTGGCACTAAGAACTATGTATGTGCATTAGCTTTCCCAAGCAACATATAGATGATTTCAGCATGTGTTAGAGCCTATGTGCTAGAATATAATTTCCTTAACATTTCTTCTGGATTTTCTGAATATTTATCCATTCCAAATTGTGCAAATGTGAATTTAAACTGAAAGTTGTATGCATATTGCTGTAATTTTCCATGGTACATACATTATGCACACCTTGTCATAGCATGTCAGTTACTCTGTTACAACTGCCAGTGAAACTGAACAGGTCTTCAGATCAATGACTCAACAGAGAAAAATTAGTTTGGAGAAGAATACATTCTTGTCCCAGCAGATTTTTCCAGTTTTGCACATCTCACAGCTACTTAACATTCGTTCCTAAGACACAACTTCAAGTGAGGATAGTAGAGATAGTATAGGATAGTGGAATAGTACACAAGTTTTGTTCTGTTTCTGATTACACCTTTGATAATTAGTACAGACTGCCCTGTTTTCTAAGTATGAGGCTTGTCAAATCAGAAGCCATAACTCCTCTGAAATGTGTTCATTGACAAATGGGCCTTTGCAACACTTGTGTCCTTAAAAGGGCCTCTCTCTATGTAATAACTAGGACAGTTCATAATGAGACAGGCAATCTCCTGGATAGCCAGAATTAAATCATATACACTTTGAAGTGATTCTAGAAACAGGTAATTACAGCAGATCTCCCAGACTGATATGTTTTGATAGTTTTACCCACAAAGGAATTGTTATGTCAGGACTTATTATTCCAGTTGTGATGCTCTTTACCAGTCCTGTTCAGGTCCCAGGAGACTATGAAGAAATCATATGGGTATGGGAAAACTGCAAAGGTAAGGTTGTAAAGGTATGGCGTGAAATTTAGGAAAGATATTTGTGATTGTAGGGAAACAAAGCTTTCATAATGAAACATATTGTCGTGAAGTATCAGAACATATGAGGGTTAATAGGAAATTAATAAGAACCTTGTAAAATAGAGAATGGGCCTTGATGAGATATAGTGCAGTTTGTTTATTTAATTTAATTTTATTAAATTATTCTAACCACTCATAAAATCTAGTATCAAGTTAAAACAATTAGAAGATTAAAACATCCCAGACTAAAATGAGCCTTTAAAACACCAAGTGACATGGTGCCTCCAAATATTCTGTGGCCTGGGCCCAAAGCCAAGTTGTAAGAGCATTTCAGAATCCCAGGAGAGTCAGTGGCCTTCGTACCTCTGAAGGGATGCTTTCCAGAGGGTGGGGGCTGCCACAGAGAAGGCTTACTTCCTAGGTCTTGGAAGATGGCAATATTTAATAAAAGGGACCAAGAGCACATCTATTCTGGCCAAATCAGAAAAGCAGTCCCTCAAATAACCAGGTTCTATGCCATGAAGGTCTTTCAAGGTAACAATCGGCACCTTGCAATGCACCTGGAAGCCAGTTGGTAGTCAATGCAGCTCATTGACTACCAACTTGACACATAGGCACAATGAGAAGTGCCTATTACTGCTTACACTTTGAGCCAGCTTCCAAACGTTCTTCAAGGTGACCTTGTGTAAAGCACATAGCAGTAGTCCAGTTGTGAGGTTGCCATGGTGTGAGTGACTATCTGTAGGGCTGCCTAGTCAAGGAAAGCACAAGATGTACCTGTGTAAAGGCTAATAGATTCAGCAATAGCTGTCAGTTCTGGAGCACACAAGGCTTGAATGGGGTAGAGCAGCCATATTCAAGACCAACAGTGGAAACATTTCCACTTTTTGAGGAAGAAGAATCACCACAGCAATTCAGTCTTGTCAGGATTGAACCAAATTCTGTTCCTCCCCATGCAGACCTAAACAGTTTCCAGATGTTGGGTCAATACCTCAACATCTTCATTTGTTCAGCCCAGCATAGAGATGTAAAGCTGGGTATTTTCAGATACTGAATCAACAGATGACCTCACCTAGCAGTTTCATGTAGTTGTTAAACAGGAGAGGGGAAAATGTCAACTTCTGAGCTACATCATGAGTGATGATGGACATAATCTCTCTCCATCAATCCCAACTGGAACCAACCACTGAGGAAGGAGGTGAACTACTACAGCACACTCCCTCTTGTTCCCGGCCCCTACAAGTCCAGAAGGACATCATGGTTGATGATATTGAAAACTACTAAGAGGTCAAGGAGCAAAGGATGGATTTACTACACTCCCACCCCCACCAGAGATCCACCAGAGGTTAACAATTGTGACCAGCTCTCTCTATATCCCACTCTGAAAAAATCCAGATTATCCATTTACTTTTAAGAGCTGCTGTGACTGCTGTTCAGTCACCTCTTGAAATACGTGTTCAGTCTGCATTTGCAAGATAACGAGGCGCTCTAAGAATGTGCATAATATAAATTGCTCCAATGGAGCAAGTTAGAATTTGGGATAAATACTAAAATAAGCAACAGCAACAAATGCTTCCTGTTCAAAACATTAAAGGAGTAGTACTTTTAGCGGTTCATTTAAGTTACCATAAAATGCAAGTAGATCAACATTTTTATTAACTAAACTGTTAATCAGCTGGACTGATATATATTTTCATGATGTTGAAAAAAATATTTTTAATGGACTTTATAAATATCCAGTGTCGTTTTTATATTCTACCCCAAAAAAAACCATCTGGACCCATAATCTGCTTCACATAAAAGCAAAGCAGAGGTTTCAGAGAAAGCCAAATCTGAAGCAGAGAAACCAAATCTGAAGCAAAAACAAAACAATAACACTACAGCAGAAAGTGTGTTTGCTCATGCATCATTTTCCTGAGTTTCAACTTTGCATAAACACGAAATAGCAGGTGAGCACCACCCAAATGAACATGAGGGCTTGCTGGTTTGTTATCGCCCAGTTGATTTAGTGTTGCTTAAGTGTGCTTTTCCTCCAAAAAAAATATTAAAAAATGAGCAGAGTACTTGAGAAAAAAGGCCCAAAGAAGATAGACGCTTTATTGATTGAAGAAGTTTGAAATTCTCAAGCTTAGGTACAGAAGCAACCCAGCCTATGACCGTGATGGTGAACCTATGGCACGTGTGCCCGAGGTGGCATGCAGAGCCATCTTTCTGGGCACGCGAGCTGTCGCCCAACTCACCAGCAGCTGCACATGCACGTGCAACCCAGCTGGTGTTTGGACCTCCAGTGCGCATGCACGCAATTCAGGGGACCCAGATGATCTTCGGAGCTCTCCTGTACATGCTCGCATGTTTGTGCCTACACGTGTGAGTACTTGCGGGGTTTGCGCATGTGCATTGCGTGCATGAAAACCGCACGTATGCACAGATGGTGCGAGTGTGCATGCAGAGCATGGGGCAGCCACATGAAATCTATGCGCATGCACAGATGGTGCTATTGTGTGTGCAGCACATGGGAGCTGCACAAAAGCCGCACGCATGCACAGATGGTGTGGTTGCACGTGCAGCACACGGGGGAGGAGCCACACGTTAGCACTGATAGCACGCACGCGCAAAGCGTGTATCTGTCTGGCACTCGGTGAGTAAAAGGTTCACCGCCATTGGCCTATGACATTGCGCATGCTACTATTTTAAATGAAGTGATGTTATGGACAATCAGAAGTAATTGTGAGAAAATAAAAGCAAGGTTTATTTAGCAGGGTGTAGCAAAGATGCCACAAAATCTATTAACAACAAGACATAAAAAACTGAAAGCGCTGGAACATCCATTAAGTGTTTGGGTTAAGATCTGATGAAGAAGAGATAAGGGGCAATTTTCTCACAATAAAAGAAGGTGTTGGCTGAGCATTCTGAACAAACTGTGTAACTGCTTTGTTAGATGTATTTATTGTGTTCAATAATATTTCAAAAATATTTTGGTTATGAATGTGTTTTTATTCTTGAATTGTCTACCTCTAGTTTTATTTTTTCGCACTTTGCTAAATATACTGCCCAATGTAACACAGCATAAGCATTTTTAGGAATGTAATTACTGTGCTGCAGTATACGAGAACTGATGTATTCATGGAGCAGCTTTTATAACCAAAAGGGTTTTTTTATTTGCATGAAATTCAATTTAGGGAAAGGCAAAACCTGTCACCTAGTTAGCTACTGTACATTAAATTCTGAAGGAAATAACAACAGTGATCTCACTTGCAATCTTCTTATCGCCTTTCAAGACAATCATGTCTTCGAGATGCTGCTGAAGAAATCCTCCTGCTCCTTTTCTCCATAAATGTCTTATTCTTTTGAAATTATCATTACCATATGGACAAATTAATAATCAAGTTCTTATGCTAATTAACTGCTGCTCCAAGGATCTACAGCCATGATGATGGAAAGACAATGGCACGATCCCCCAAAGTGCATAACCAGGGATGGCATTATTTGACTTGGTGATAATGTATCTGATGTCACACCATATGCCACCTCCATGCCATGTTCACAGTGTTTTCCATAAAGTACCTGGAGACAAGGAAGCCTTGCTCTCTTCCCAGTCTTGCCTGTGGACAAGATGCAGCTCTACCAGTTCTGTCTTGCAAGGCTGACAGTATGTTTACTCAGATGGTTACTCACCCAGTGTTTGGATTAGTCTGAAATTTTTGAGAGCGGGAGGTGATTCACCAGTTACCTGAGTGAAATGACAGTTCTAAATTAGTGCTCCACATACTTGTTTCTCCAAACAAAACAGAAAGAAATATGAATAATGAATTCAGGGACAGGGCTGAACTTCCAGACTGAAAGATGGGCCGTCTCAACTTAAAAGTTCCCTGATCTTCCAACTTAGGCCCAACTGTTAGTTTCTTCAATGCAAAAAGTAAAGATAACCTTGATGGAGACGAGGAAACATCCATTGCCAAGGCAATGGAGATAAACATTGCAGAAACCTAGATGAGGACGGAGGGTTAAGAAAACATGTCAGATAGGCACATATAACCGGAATTCACATGGATATTAAAAAAGGGAGGAAGGGAATCACATTCAGACTTGCACATTTCGGTTACTATAACTGATCTTAATAAAAGTAGTTTTAGGCATACATGGTGTCCATTTCTTGGACTGGTCTGCCTTGAAGGGCTGACATTCACTATCTTAGAAAATACCTTTACCCATTTCTTCCTCACAGCCCTGCTGTATGAAAACGACAGGACTTTTACTGCCTATGGCTGACTTGCCAGTACAGCAATATGAATTAATTGAAAGTAGTCCTTGAATTATGACCACAATTTAGCCCAAAATTTATGTTGCTAACTGAAGCATTTGTTAAATGAATTTTGCCCCATTTTATGACTTTTCTTGCCACAGTTGTTAAGTGAATCACAGAAATTGTTAAGTTAGTAACATAGTTGTTAAGTGAATCTGGCTTCCCTATTGATTTTGCTTGTCAGAAGTTCACAAAAGCTGAACAAATCCTAGGACATTGCAACTGCCATAAATATGAACCAGTTGCCAAGAATCTGAATTTTGATCATGTGACTTACGGTTGTAAGTGTGAAAAAGTGATAAGTCACTTTTTTCAGTGCCGTTGTAACTTTGAACCATCACTAAATGAACTGTTGTAAGTCAAGGACTACCTGTAATTATATGAATTCTACTGCCCCCTCATGGCGCTCATAGCTTTGAAAAATGCCACCAGAGAAAACTGCTGCTTTCTTCCTTTTAAGACGTTGGAAACCACAAGAGCCTAATTTATAAATAGAAAATTAAATTAGATTAAAATTAAGAAAAAAAAAACTTTGTTCTAACTTTAGGTCATTGCATCCAAAATCAGATTTGGATGAAGGATACATCCTTACAGGATGAAGTAAGGACTACAGCACTGATAAAAATCATAAATGGCATCTTCAAAATCAATCTGTAAAATGCTATTGGAGAGATTGAATACAGATCCACCAAAAATAGAGTAAACAAAATTATTATTAGTTTGTATACAATATACTTCAAATACAAAATCAGAGTTATTATCAGAAACAAGCAACCACGGTCACAGAAAATAAATCATAAATCTTGTTGATGCCTCCAACTTAGTATCCTTACTGACTTTGCCTATTTGGGATTCGGTAATACTGTAGCTGCCAGATTCATCAACTCAACTAGTGAATGAAGATGGTCTTATTACAACTGATCTGTGGCTGATCAGCATCATCTTAAAGCCAGGTTTACCAACAATCCAACCACCAGGACTTAGGAGTGGGGCTGCCAAAACTGAAGCCGAGCTCAATAATAATAAATTATCAGACTTCCTTTCCTGAAATGACACATCTAATAGCATTTGCTTTATCTCCCTTGGTCTGTCACAATTGGAAGCTTGCCATCATTCTCAACATGCCAGTCCCATTTAACTTATCCACTCACTATTGTGTTCCCACACTCCTCCCACCAGCAACCACACAAGAACTCACTAGCCTATTATTCACTCACACAGTCTCCAATCTACTTTATCCCAACACACACCCTATAACTACCAGCTTTAGTCCTGGCAAAGCTACTGAACCAGCCATTGAGCTGGGCTAGCAGACCACTCTAAAATCTCAGTATAAGAGCCACACAATGCAGAAACCCAACAAAACAAAAGCACTTAAACTTAGATACCACTTCACAGTGATTTACAGCCCTCTAAGTGGTTTATAGAGTCAACATATTGCCCCCAAGAATCTGGGTCCTCATTTTACTGATTTTGGAAAGATGGAAGACTGAGTCAACCTTGAGCTGGTCAGGATCGAACTGCTGGTAATGATCTGAATTAACCTGCAATACTACATTCTAACCACTGCACCACCATAGCTCCTCCTCACCCATTCCTCACCATGCCCCTTGGAGCATTTTTGCATCTTCATTTTGCATAGTCAAAAACAATTTACCTTTCTTTGTTCTTGGGTTTGCTAAAAATCATATTATTCATATTATGCTTATTTTACATATTTCCTACCCTTTTTCTTCATAAATGCAGTATACATGTATGTATTAATGTACACATCTAAATTTGTAGCCCCCTCAGTTGAAAATGTGATGATGGGAAAAGCCTTTGTTCTGCTAATGGGCTAAATTAAACTTGGCAGAAATGGATGTGACTATCCTATCCCATTCATATAGTCATTCTTGTATAATGTCAGGGTGAGGAATGATTGAAAATAAAATCAGGGTGTGGAAAAGAGCACGGAAACCTCCCACTCACTTTAATCCTTTGCCATCTGCTCCAGTCAACCCAAGCATTTTATCTTGTTCCCAATTCATCTTCAGCATCAAAAACAAAAACAAAAAAAAGTCCTAAAAGCAATTACAGATAAAGCACAGGGCTGAGGTAGGAGTTAGAATTACCAAATTCTTCACACTATAAGACGCACCAGACCATAAGACCCACAGTAGCTTTACAGGAGGAAAAGAAGGAAAAAACAATCTTGTCTCTGCCTCCCAGCATCCATTCAGTATTCATCTGGCTAGCATCTGTAGGAAGTTAGCACCCACTTGAGTCAGAGAATCAAATTTTAGGAAATATTAAAAGGCAGAATATTATATTTCCC
>JANHZT010002968.1:53359-69561 GCA_032468215.1 Stegonotus admiraltiensis
GAACTTGGGTGTCCCTGCTCCTAGTGCATGGCTTTAACCATTAGGCCTAACTGGCTCTGCTCCTAAGATGCAGAAGTTGTCAAGCGCCTGTAGGAAAGTGATAAAACGGAAAAATGCTACAAGTTGCCCTCGACTTATGACCACAGTAGGGACAGGAAAATTTATCGCTAAGCAATCATTATGTGAGACATCATGTGAATGCACCCAATTTTATAACCTTTTCTGTCAAGGTTGTTAAATGAGACATCACATGACTTCCTTGTGACTTTCCCTGCTGACTTTGTTCGTCCAAAGTCAACTGGGAAGGTCACAAATGGCCATCACAGGACCCCAGGAAGCTGCTACCATGGTAAATGCAAGCTGGTTGCCAAGATCCTGGTTTGCAGTCAGGGAACCACAGCAATACCCTCAGCCTGAGGACTAGTCATAAGTCACTTTTTTCAGCACCATCATAACTTTAAATGATCCCTAAACAAATGGTACTGAGGGTTACCTATATGCTGATTTAATTTAGCCAGTCACAAGTGTTGGGGTTCTCAGAATACCCATGTTCCCTCCCTTGCAAGAACCAGTTTTCTGATAAAATAACTATCACAGAGGACTTTTTGAGGGCATTTTTTATAATTCAAAGGCTGTCCAAGACCTCTTGACACGTCAGAACCCTGTAGAATGGCAATAGCAGGGCCTATTAATAATTGGCATCTGGCAGCAGGCCAGCCTGGCAAACAATCAGCCATTGTCTTCTAGCTGTAGCAACATACTGTATATTTTTTTCTCCTCTAATGAAACATACACTTAATCTATTGCTACAGTCCCTTTGGGATTGTTTGTTTTTAATCCATTTTTCTTGATTGGTGATCTATAAGTGACACTTTACAATAAACCAAGCAGGAATGTTACTGCAATCTGCATATCTGCAGGTAATGGATATTAGAAGGAAAATGGTAACAATAATAGATTAGGATTATAAAGTCGCTGGCTTAATCTCCTGTGAGGGCCTAGCAATTTATTATTCTGCCAACAGCTTTATTTAAGATATTTTGTGATGATATCTGCAAGGAGGAAATTAAAATGTCAATCAAAGCCCTGCCCCCCTTTTAACATGCACTTTACATAACATACACAGGCCTCTACTAATCTGCAACACAAGACATTCTGATTAGAAAATGATCAAATAAGATATTACAATGTAGGTTAAAGAGGTTCCCACCTTTTTATCAATATATGCTTTTTTTAGTGCCGACATAAATTTGGTATGCTATATAAATGTGCATGTTGTTCTTATTTATTTTATTAATTTCATCAAGCATGTATTTTATGACAGATACAAGTGTAAACATAATTATAAATACATGAAAAGGATACAAATAAAAGAAAACATTAGGACAGGGATGCTTATGCACGCCCCTTACAGACCTCTTAGGAATGGAGGGAGGTCTACAGTAGACAGTCTAAGGTTAACGTTTTGGGGATTTGGGGAAGAAACCAGAGTCAGGTATGGTTCTATGCTAGGCTGCTTCACTATTTTTATAACTTTAAATGGTCGATAGTTTTGCTTTTGCTATTCATACACAGAGTAATAGTCTTTTTAAAATATTCCTTGAAATATATTTAAGAAGTTTACACTAGTGGGGTTTTAAAATAAGTATCCTTGCATCAACTTGTGCTAAAATAATGCACTTTTTTTTCAGAGCTAGGAATGGGGTTATCTGTAGGATGAATTATTTTATTTTCACTTAGCAGTTGGAGAAAAATAGGGTACGGAGGGCTTTAAATAATGGATGCCGTTCAGTACACATTAAATTAGTATTTGTAAAACCTTCTGATTCAAACAATAAAAAGTAACTAGGCTTGGATCATAAAGCTGTACTTTTATTTATTTTAAGATTTGAGTTTGTTACATTAATTAAACAATAATTCATGTGCATTTATTTACATATGCATAATAAATTCATTTAGAAGTTAGGAAATGGTGTTATTTAAGATAAAGAGACAAGATTTGAGATATGTTATTGTACCATATGGAAATGGAATTTACCAAGAAAAATAACAGGTCTAAAGAAGAGGAAGAACAGAATAAAAATAATTTATTGAGGAAAACGTGCTTTTAATTTAGTTCTGAACACTTCAATACCTGCCCATGTCAATCTACATATTTGTGCACTTGCAGTGTACAACTTGAACAATTTTAATATGGGATAATCCTGATTGAGCAAGATGGGACTTCAAGTTGCATAAAACTATATATAATGATGTATGATTTCAACTCTATGCTGGATGCTTTCTGAAATAATTCCTTCTCCCTTTTCTACCCAGAAACATTAGAATCTCTGGATGATACTACCAAGATCCCTCCTTATCAGTTAAGGTAAGGAATACATTTTTTTTAATTCTTTGCTTATGAGTGACGTTTGAAATGGAAGAGTGAAAGTCTTTTCTGTTTTATGTTGCTGACTCTTGAAGTCAATGTAGCACTGCTATGAACTAAAGATAAAAGCAAATTATCCCATTGGCCGAATTTTCCATTTTCTCACCATTGTTATGTATTTGTGGTTCTGAGATGCTCAACAATGCTTAGGTACATAGATTGCTTGAAATATGATGAACTGTGTTTGTAGTTGCCAGGGCATTCTTTTCCTCTCCCCCAAATTCTGTAAAACCTCAGGCCCAAAATCAACAAGAACATCACATCTATTGTAACGGGGGAAAGAGAAAAGAAATGAAGGTATTAACTTAGAAGCTTTTAAAGTGCCCTTGTGAAATGCATTACAGTGCTATCCCAATTAGTGCTGCCATTGTTAATTCACATTGTTATTGCTTGTTTTGGTAATAGTAATTCCATAATTAGAGAAGAACAATTCTACAAAATCCCCATAGTCCAAACCTTATGAAAGTCTATAAAGGCCACAAAATATGTAAAGAAATGGAAATGGATGAAATTAAAAGCTCAGAAGAGATTATGAATTATACCTCTCTTTCTAATAAATTGTTTGAAAGTAGACACCAATGCTTCATTCTTGCTTAGGAAAAAATGACTTGGTTAATATATCATTTAATCCTAGTGTGTGGGATGAACCAATATTGGCCAGGTTTATTCATAAACCATAGCTTTCAGTCACAGTAACTGGGTTCATACAACACGGTAAGCCATAAACGGATCAGTAGTGTTATTGATAATGATGATAATAATAATAGTGTTATAGATAATGATGCATCATGCATGAACTTAAATGATGTACAAGCTTTGGGAAACATGAAAATGTTATTAGATAATAACAGTGGCAAGATTAAGACTGTAGAAGCAGTGGAGCAAACATTAGAGATCTGTCATGAAGTTCTAGATATATTTTTGTCTTCAGGCTCATATCTTTGACATATTTCTGATGATTACAAGGCCTTGGGTTATGGAGAATATCTCAAAAGGTATCTCCATGCTCTCCTTCTTTGTTATTTCCTAATTGCTTGCTGTCAGAACTGTTCTCTGGATTGATGCAAAGTTCTTTAGAAGAAGTTTGCCATTGCCGCCTCCTTAGGGCTGAGAGAAACTGACTGGCTCAAGGTCACCCAGCTCTGTGGCTGGCTCTGTGCCTAAGGCAGGACTAAAACACACAGTCTTCCAGTTTCTAGCCTGGTGTCTTAACCACTACATGAAATTGGCTCTCTACATAGGTGAATTTATTATATCAATATTAAAATAGAATCAAGGGAGAGCTTACTTCATAACGGGTAATAACTTGTAAGTCATTTGAAATTTCCCTCTCTAGGAAGTATTGTGGCGATAAAAATATAACCATTTTGTGTGAGAGCAGAACTGACTTCAATATTTCTTATTTTCTGTATGAGTTTATTTCTTGACCTTTTAGCTGTGGCTCTAATAGATTAAAAAAAGAGAAAGAAATCTGAATTTTTCGCTACCATGTAACCACAGTTACATGGTGAATTTGTCTTATAATTGTTAGCCATATGGCATTTGTTCCTTATGAAAAAATTCATGTTCTGAAATGTGTCATTCCCTTTAGCTTTGGACAACATTTTCTAATATTGTAGTTCTAGATTACCTAGATTTTTTTTTAAAAAAGAGAATGTCAATAGTTGCTTTTGCTTTGGTTTACATATGCAGGTTATGTTGTACAATAAAAGCTAAGTTTAGAACTATCTTTCTGCTCTAATAGGTAGGATACGCAATTTTAAGGATTGCCTGAGCTTTTGCAGAAGGTGGGTAAAGTCCATGGGAGTTGCATACAACTTTTGTAAAATTGGTTCAGGTTGTTAAAAAATAGGAAGGCAATTTGATTTCCTTCCTTCACTTTTAGTTTTCTGATGTTTTTCGTCCTGGGTTTCTGCCAGGATTGTGCATCTAAAAGTGCTTTTCCCCGAGTCCTTATTTCATGCATCAACAATGGCTTCCATTCAATTGCTCTAACATTTACCAAGATGATTTGGTAATCTTTGTTAGCCTTTAATTAAAATAATTTTTGCTAAGTTTGTTTCAGTTTCTACTTTCTTAATTCCAAATACTTTGACTGGTTTGAAGCTTTACGTAATCTGACTTTAGATAATCTGACTAATTCAGACAATCCGTTACATATTGTTTATTAGACTTATATCTCTCTTTTCCTTAAAAAAAGCTCAAGGTAGCATCCATAGCATCTTTTCTCCTATTTCCCCCCCTAGCAGCAACTTTGTGAGGTAAATTGATCTGAGAAAAAGCATCTGGTTGAAAGTCACCCTATGAGCATCCATGGCTAAATGTAGAGTAGAACCTGAGTCTCCTTGCTCCTAGTACATATAGCCACAATGATAAATAAGATGCTTATTCAGTAAGAAGAATGAAATAATTGTTCACTGCTTTGAAGACATAATAACAACTACAATTGGATTGTTTTCAAAGGAATGGACATTTCCAAATATGTTCTTAGACTTGTATTCTGTATGTCAATTGAAGTGGACTCAGACAGGGGTGGGTTTCAAAACCCGTCGTTACCAGTTCACTTGTGGGCACACACGCGCTCACACGCGTGCACAACGCTTCTGCGCATGCACAGAAGCTCCCGGGCAGGTGGGCGGAGCCTCCTGCTGCCGCCGCTACCTGTTCACCCAATCCGGGGCGAACTGATAGCAACCCACCACTAGGCTGGGATTTTAGAAATTTCATCCTACAATTCATTTGTCCATTTTACAGTTCCAAACTATTTTACACTTATAATTCATTTCCCTACTTTAGAGTTGTTTGGTTTAGTTTTTTTATTCTCCACTGCAGTGTTAAAATTCAAACTCTAGCATTTTGGAGCTAGTTGAACCATTGGATGGGTCAAAATATAGAATGAAGAGATTAGTGATAAAACTTCAGCTGATAAGGACAAGACGTATCTAATTGGTATTTAATGTTGCTAAATGCTGTGATGGGAATTAAGAAGGTCCCATAACATTAATCAGAGCTTCGGCTAAAACCTCTTCGGCTAAGAGGTTATCTAATTAAATTAGGTTGTGCTTTTTAATCTATTTAACTATAATATTGTACTCAGGTCCAAATAGGGGCAAACATTTCAGATGACCACTAGATGGTAACAGGAAAATAGAGCTTCCTCTATCGCTTTGCTTCCATCTGATAGTCTTCAAGATTTTTCAAACCTAACTAGTTCCATAGTTTACCAATAAACCAGTTTTATCCATTAAAATGTTGTATCTGTACCTGAAGGGTCTTCTGGCAATCAATGTATTTGTGGATTTTACTTGTAATGCACCACATCAGTTTACTAGAATTTACTTGTTCCTTTGCCAGGTGGATGTCTACATGATTGCCATACAGTAATAATAGTGGCAACAAAGATTTTCGTTTCTAAGGGCACAATAAATATAGCAGAATCAAACTAGAATTCCCAAATGTGTTCAGAATGTCCTTTTTTTGCTTTTGCTTCGTTGCTTTGTTTTGCTTTTATATTCAATGTCAGAAAGGAAGAATGGGTTCAGAAATCATGTTCTCATATTATCCTTTCGAATCCAACCCATAGACTTTAATATCTAAGAGGATTTACCAGCATCACAAATCAGATGTTAGGGTATTGAGTTTGTAGTAGTAGGGGTAGAGGTTTGAATCCTGGGTCTTTTGGTTTTTGCCTTAGTAATCCAGGTTTGTTGTTGATGCTGAAAAAAAGAATGGATAAATTCCCATTCCCCCTGGTTGTATCTCATAGAGTAGACTTTTCACTAAAATCAATGGCCAAAGAGAGCCATATTGTTTCATGAAATGAATTACCTGTTTTTCATACCTTTTTGATACCATTGAAAGACAGCAGACTGTTTATTATTTATGTTTATAACATTAGGAGGAATTGCTCTCTGTTAACGTATGAACAATGCTGTCAATACTGCTATGGCATTCTCCAAATCAGTTTGCTGTAGCTTTCACATTTATTGAAATATAATGTTGTTCCATCCTATTTTGTACATTAGTAAATGTTTTAGTAAAATACGAGGTAAAAGTTTATTAATTTTTTCTAATAAATGCTTTTGTTATAACAAATAATTTTGATATGCATCTTCCGGATAAATATATTATTCTTCATATGTATATTAAAAATGTGTGTATTAAGAAAAAAACAGACCAAGATTGTGTGTATTCTAATCTCAAATTTACCTTAATACATGACTTTAAAAAAACCTGATTTCCAACTTTTAGGAAGTATGAAAACTATACTGTATTTGAATTCTGATCACTATCAGGCTTAAAAATGAGAATTAAATTGACTTTATTGAAATATAAATTATATTAATATCCTATCCATACGCTTAACAGAGTATCAGGATGCTGGAGCAAAATTCCATTTGGTTATTGTACATCGATTGCTGTTTTTGCAGTGTATTCATATCAAGCTGGAATCTAACTCTTAAAAGGGTTGTTTTGATAAACTACATGTGGGCATCATCCAAGACAGTTTTTGTGTTTTGCAAAAGCATTAAAGAAAAATCCTATCCAAATGTTGACAAAGGAATTCCATATTACTATACAGAGTTCAAGAACTTTGCAGAAATTACTGGCTATATGGAATTTTGGCGAGGAGATCGTTTCTCTTTGTAATTGAAGAGAACAACAGCTTTGAAGTCAGAAGACCCCATTGGGTTAAAAAAATTGTCTAATTTTCTAAAATGTATTATAAAACTGTTCTACTCAAGTGTAACAAACAGTCTTCTTCTGGCACACCAATTTTGGGGCTGTAAATGTAGATAGATATTTTATTTCTTTGTCAGAATGTTCTGTTCAGCTTTAAATCCTGGCTCAAACTTTGTCTTGCTGAATCACAGTTAAGATGGGTTATTGATCTATTCCTTGATATAAATTAAAGAAAAAGAGAAGAAAAGGGCCCCAAAGAGGAAAATAACTGTAGGAATTGCATAATTTTGTTGCCTATAATTGAACAAATGATCACAGCGAAGAGACTGCTAACAACATAGCTGCATCCGCTCCTTTTATCATTCATGTATGGATCAAATGGGGGTAAAGTACAAGTAAAATAAGCTTTGAGAAATTATAAAAATATAAGCTACTTGATTCTGAGTTCTGAAGAAACCTCTCTTCCACTAGGGAGAAGTGTCTCCATCCACTGCAACTGGCTTTGGAGAGCAAGAATATGAAACTGGCACAGCAGGCTCTAGCAGGAATGCAGGTAGGTGGCTAAGGTTTGACCAGATTTGGAGTTATTGAGTGAAATAAGAAGTTGACAGGAAAAGTGAATGATATGAAAACTTAATTATACACTTTAAAAGCATGCAGGCCCATAAAATAATATGGAAGATAAGCAGGACTAGTGTTGTGGCCTGTCGGCCGCTGGCCCCTCCAGCTACCAAATCAGATAAGGAGGTGGAGTGGGAGCCAGGACTAGCATCACGGCAGTTGGAGAGTTCCAAGGGGGAAGAAGGAATGGAGCTGTCAGAGATAGAGACAGAGCCTGGGCCATCCACCAGCACCCAGATGGAGAGGCAACAGCCCCCAGGTCCGGAGGTGGCTGATGAGGAAGAGGAGGAACAGCTGGGTCTGGTGCCTGGCACATGGATATGCAGAAGGCAGAGGAGATAGGCCGGTTCTCAGTATAGAAGAGCCACCACTGCTAGTTAAGCCCCCACCCTAGCTCTGGGGATAAAAGGCAGGGGCCAGAGATGAATAGGTGTGGCAGACAACTATTCATCTCCCTGTCAGTCAGCCACTGATATTCTGAACTTCTGAATCCTGTCGGGAACTTTATTGGAATTCTTTCTTGGAATCTGCAGCGTGAGAGTTGGACGCGCCTTCAGAGCATGTGTGTGTGTGTGTGTGTGTGTGTGTGTGTGTATGCTGCTGGATAAGAGCAAGCGCACCTTCCAGGACTTCCTTTATGAGTGTGGGTAGAAAGAGAGACTCCTGGTATATTGGGGCCATTTCAGGGGGAAAGGGAGCGAGCTTCGCTTTCCACAGGCACTTAGAGACTTCGTTAGCCTGCTGTGAGAGAGAGAAAGACACTTGGCCGGGGCTGCTGGTGCTCCTAATAAAGGAACATTTAGTTAAAACAGCTTGCTTATCATATTTGGGAGCTGGGTCAGAAAACTATACATTAGGGTTAATCTTGTGCAAAACCTTTACAGGGGATTATAAAGTAAAGGTAAAGGTTTCTTCTGTGCAGTTATGTCCAAGTCTAGGAAGTGATGCTCATCTCCATTTCCTAGCCAAGGGAGTCAGCGATGTCTGAAGACAATTTCGTGGTCATGTGGCCAGCATGACTATATGCCAAAGGTCACAGAATGCTGCTACCTTCCCACCAAAGTGGTACCTATTTATCTAGTTGCATTTGCATGCTTTTGAACTGCTAGCTTTAGCAAGTAACAGGATGTCACCCCATCGCACGATGCTCAGGTCTCAAACTGGAGCTCCAGTGTCTTAATCACTGATCCATCATATCCCCTGGCTTTAATATAGCCTTCCTCATAATTTGATGCTCTCAAAATATATCTGCTTAAAGCATTCTCAGCCAGCTCTCTTGGGAGTTGTATACTGACACACTCCCAGTTGGGGAACAATGCTGCAGTGAATATTTATGGAGCAATAAGGAGTCTTTCATCTCACTAAATGAAAGGTGGACTTTGTGAAGCCTACACAAAAGGACATCTCTGGTAAGTGTTGTAGGCCTCATATGCTTCTCTAATGAATCCTTTAAACAAAAGCTCTTGGTACCCCAAGGTATGGTTACAGATGTTCTGTCTTGGGACAATTATTGATATGGTGCTTTTAAGATGAAAAGAACCCTACCTCTGAATGCATGAAAGAGAGGAGAAACTTAGCAATTCATCTTTTTTGAGAAAAGTCCAGAATGCAAGTCTGACCAGTATTGAATGAGTGGATTGGTGTACATTCCAAGGGCAAAATTAAATGCTGCACTTGCATTTAAGATTTGCCATTTTTCTATCAGTTGCTTAGCAAACTAACTTATCCTTAATTCTTGTTGGCAAGGTTGAATCTTCTAGTTTGGTTGATCGTGAAAATGTCTCCCCATCTCCAAGCTAAAATCATCTTCTGATTTTATTTGCTTTACCTGTAATATAAAGGCTTTTCCTCTTCACACTTCCTTTAGGAATTGTGAGGCTTATTGCATCTTGTGATCGGCATTGCATGCGTTAAATAGATTTTACTATTCCACGAAAGCTTGCTCCTTGTTATAAGGTTTGGAAACCAAGGTAATTTGCTAGTAAATATTATTTTTATAACAACATTATGGGAGTCATGTCCAACATACATGAATGGAATTTAATAGTTCCATTTTTTCTTTGCAGAAGCTACTGTCTGATGAGCGATTTGTATCCATGGAAACTGACTCTGATGACAAGCAGTTGCTTAATCAAATGCTGAACGCAATCAGAGTGACTCCATCTCTCAATGAGGACCTCCAGGTAGAAGTAATGAAGGTTAGTGTTTTACAGACGTCAATATTTGCTTGTTCGCAGGACAGGCTTCCTGTCTGACTCAGCTCTGCTGTTCTGGAGTCGGCTGTGACCCTTAATTGAATTGTTTTATGCCACAGTACAAAGCTAGCTCTTGTGCTTGTGACACAGTTGGATTATTCTTTATTATTGTAAGCCTGGACATCATCTGTATTATTTTTTATTCATGTAAAAGGTAATCTTCCTTTAGTTAAAAGTCTGTAGGCAGGTACAGCTACAAGGCAGAACTTTATCCATGTTGATGACTGAACAGACAAAGCTAAGTGCCTTTTGCTAACAGAATAATTTTTTACACCAGTGATGGCTAACCTTTTTGCCATTGCATGCCAGGACAGAGGGCGCGGGGGGGGGGGAGCGCGCGTGACAACACCCATAATTCTATGTGCACGTTTTTCTCTCTCACCTGGCTCCAGACCCTCTCTAGGAGTCTGTGGAGGGCGAAAATGGCCTTCCCCCCCCACCAGAGGCCCTCCAGAGGCCAGAAATGGCCCGTTTGCCAACTTCCGGTGGGACCAGAAGGCTCGTATTTTGCTGTCCCCAGCCTCCGGGGGGGGAAGGCCGTTTTCGCCCTCCCCAGACTCCTAGAGAGGGTCTGAAGCCAGGTGAGAGAGAAAAACGGGCCTTCCCTACCCCCCGAGACCCTCCGGAGGCAGGAAACAACCTGTTTCCCTACTTCCGGTGGGCCCACAAGGCCCAAAAATCAGCTGGCATGCACCAGAGCTGAGCTCGCGTGCCCACTGGTATGGCTACGCATACCACCTGTGGCATCCATGCTATAGATTCGCCATCACAGGTATACACCATTATTTAAATTCAAACCAATCTTGGCTTACTAACACAACTAGTATCTTCTGGCTAGGAGAGAGTGCAACAGATAAGCCAAATCCAAGCCAAATCATATCCAGATGATTACCTTTATTAAGACTATTATAACACAAAAATTGTGACGGTGTTGAAAGTTTTGGAACTCTCCTCATTTTCGTTACTTAAAAATGGGGAACAAGGAGAACATTTTAAAAACTGGGCTAGACATTGAAAATCATGAAGTTTATAATTTCAGATGAGTCCTGAAATTAAGGCAGTGTATCCAACAAAGTCATTTGTTGTTTCCAGACGGCACTCAGATATGAAGGAGAAATAAAGTGGACTTCCCTCCAACCTCTGGAGCCATAAATTACTCTGAAGTCCTGTTCTGTTGCTTGCCAATGGCAGAGACAATCAGAACCATCACTGTACTTAATATATACTGTATTATCTCCCTAAAAAAGAGAACAAGAAAATTTATTGGGCTCTTCAAAAGTCCTTCACTTTTGTGGAAGAAATGTTTGTTCCAAATCTCTGTCTGCACCTGAATCTACTGTATATGTGCGAATTGTAAATACGTTGAATATTGAATGCGCTCTGCTACTCCTAGACGTACAGCTTCATTACTGTGAATTAAATTAGTGGTAGTGCTGACCTGGCAAGCAGCCATATGCATTGGAAATGAGAAAAATATCAATATAACCTTGTTCTGCTGACTGTTACCATGGCAGTTCCTTGCTGGAAGACTGCATGTCTGGAGAAGAATAAAATTATGATAGTGTACTTCCGTTCTGTAGGATGTGTATTTCATTCTACCTATCGACACTATATAAGTTTTGAAAAACAGAATGAATTTGTGCTCTCGTATCTTCCAAAGCACTTCTCTGAATCATGTTTGAAGCATGTGCAAATGTTACCTTTCACACATGCAGCAGTTTTTACATTGGTAGATCACAATTATGTTCACTTCACATTCTTTTAGGTGTTTGAATTCAATGCAATACAACTATATTACAGTAAACTGTCTTGATATTCCGCTTCCTATTTTTATTTTTTTTAATACTTTAACTTTGGTTTTGAGGTTAATGAGAGGATGGTTGAAAAGAATTGAACTGAAATAAGTTTTTTAAAGATAGAATAATTGAAGAGGTTGTCATTCCTTTCTATCATTCCAGAAGCTACCAGCATATTAGATATTGTGGAGCATTATGTTGGAAAAGGAGTGGCAAAACCTGTGGGCAGATTTAAAAGCGGGATCAGCCTAGAACCCTAGTACGTAGCTACAAGCAATGGCCTGGTTTTTCACACCTGATTAGGGCTTTTGAACATTTCAACCACAATAGTATTCTTTTCTGCTCTTTTCAAAATCAGTGTTTTCAAATGAAAATTTATTGAATTTTGCTTAAATTCTCAAATCCTTCTTATTTCTAATATTTTTAAATTTAAAAAGTAAGGATATCCAGGAAACTTCATAGATAAAGAGGTTAAATCTAATATTCCTTGTCTACTGTACAATTCACAATTAAGCTGTAGCTTTTCAAAACAATGGAGCATCTGAGAGTATAGTTCTAAATATCCAAGGTGTCCTTTGATTATTACTGAGGAATATTATCGGTAACAAATGCCAATTCCTGCAGAAAATTCCAAGGCACTTCAGCTGTTCTCTGGATAGGCCAGATCTGATTAGTTCTATGAATGCTGTGCTTCATCAAAAGTGTAGACCTGAAAAACCAAATAACATCTAGTTACTGGAAGTAGAACCTTTGTGGGACTAGAAGTCTTCTGGGTGTGATCCATGAAGTAAAAGAGAAAAAAGTGAAGTTAGGGCTGAGATAGTGATGTACGCATAAACCAGCATGAAAGAAATGAGGAAGAAGGTCTGTGGGCGACCTTTCAGGAATTTGGGAAAGCAGGTCAATAAATGTGACTTGTTCCCATTATTTTGAAAAGAAGGTCCAGAAGAAAAGTGTGTTTGTGGGCAATTAATCCTGACTGAAAAAACAATGAGTGACTAAGGCACTTATTTTTTACATTCCGGGAATTAGGTTTGTAGCAGTGGTGGGTTTCAAAATTTTTTATTACTGGTTCTGTAGGTGCGGCTTGGTGGGCGTGGCAGGGGAAGGATACTGTAAAATCTCCATTCCCATCCCACTTCAGGGGAAGGTTACTGCAAAATCCCCATTTTCTCCCGATCAACTGGGACTCGGGAGGCAGAGAATAGATGGGGGTGGGGCCAGTCAGAGGTGGTATTTACCGCTTCTCCGAACTACTCAAAATTTCCACTACTTCTCCAGAACTGATCAGAACCTGCTGAAACCCACCTTTGGTTTCTAGGCTCCTATGTTGGGGTTAATCTGAAAGAGAATGTGTATTTTGGAGTTAAGGTGTCAACACCGTCATATACTTGCTTCTTTAGTTTTTATTTGACATTGGTGTTTTGTGACTGTGTCCATCACAGCAGATTTTTTATGATTCAAAACATCATTTCCTCTTGCAGCATTCATTGGGTAACAGTGTCCTTAATAACTTCTCAAAATTCTATATGTGTTACTGAGTCAAAAAGATTGATATGAAAGCTCTGCTTAGGATTTGCTATAATCACTTGGCTAGATTTACAATTTCTTTTTGAAATCTATTCATTTTATGTTAATATTATCAGCTTTGGGCTGTGAGATGTCTGCAAAAATTCCTCAGTAGACATTAATTTTGCTCGTAAACTTTCTAGCTCACTTCATCAACCTAGCGGTAAAACTGCTAAATTGTGAACATGGAAGCATTCTTCTAGGAGACAAGAAAATTGGCAACTTTCTGGTAGAGAAGAGATTTGACTGGGTATCTTTTTTCCTTGATTTGGCTTGTTCCAACTTTCCTCATTATCCTCAAATGTAAAAGTGCTGAGAAAGCAGCTGCATGCAAAGAAAGATGAAAATAACTAATTAATCCCTGCTCAACTATTTCCCAGAACCAATGTCAGGAGTGACCTTTTCTAGTATTTATGAGCTATTACTTCTTTACTGTTAATTAAAGTGATAAAGAATCTCTGTACTGAGATGATGACTATATACACTGATAAACGGTTCTTTGTTTTTTTACCCTGACTCTGGAATAAATAATCTTCATAAATTTAGTAGGTCTCGTGTGTCATGCAGACATGGAATAAAAATTCCATTACCAAATGAATAAACAGTTATCCAGACAGGAGTAGGATAAAATAAGAATGGTTTATATCTGCATTTTCATGGAGAAAATCTATGTGATCGCCAGGAGTTGAAAATGACTTGATGGCACATAAATCAATCAATACCTGCATTTATTTGATGGGTGTGTTAGTTGCTTGTCCCTTTCAAGAAACATTAATCTTTCCTTAACCGAATGGAAGTAGAGATGCACTGTTATTGATTTTCTGTGTTGACTAGGATTCTCATGTTATTTATTGGACTGAAATTGTCCAGTCACTTTTCATACTCAGTAAAATTTAACTACATTACAATGAAACAGATTATTTGTTTGTTTGTTTATTTATTTATTTATTTATTTGTATTTATATACCGCCCTTCTCCTGAAGGACTCAGGGTGGTGTACAGCCATAGTAAAACACATAAATAGAAAAGTTAAAAATATTTTTAAAATGAATTAAATATTTTGGCCCACAATTAAAACCATTATTAAAAAAACCCTAAATTTAAAACCAATTTAAAACCAATTAAAAATCAGGCCAGCCTGGCTTGTTGGAATAAAAAGGTCTTAAGGGCCCGGCGGAAGGTGCACAGGTCCGGGATCCTCCTGACCTCCGGGGGGAGCTCATTCCAGAGGGCGGGTGCCCCCACAGAGAAGGCCCTCCCCCCGGGGGTTGTCAGTCAGATATCCAAATTGCGGCCTTCAGTAATGCTGCTCCAAGTGCCATTTTGACACTTAGATTACTCATGCGGAGATTGTGCTTATTCCCAGTTGCGGTTGTTCTTCATATTTTTAACCATTTTTAAGGGTTAAAAGGTAAATGGAGGGATGCAGTGGCTCGGTGGCTAAGACACTAAGCTTGTCGATTGAAAGATTGACAGTTCAACGGTTCAAATCCCTAGTGCTGCATAACGGGTTGAGCTCCGGTTACATGTCCCAGCTTCTGCCAACCTAGCAGTTTGAAACCACGTAAAAAATAGGGACCACCTTTGGTGGGAAGATAACAGTGTTCCGTGCACCTTTGGCATTTAGTCATGCTGGCCACATGACCACAGAGACGTCTTCAGACAGCACTGGCTCTTCGGCTTTGAAACGGAGATGAGCACCGCCCCCTAGTGTCGGGAACGACTAGCACATATGTGCAAGGGTTAACTTCGTTGGGCTAGGTAATGTGATCCTTCAGGTCCAATTAATTTTATTTAATTAATTGCAAAATGTGCATGGTTTTACATGCTTTGGAGCTATTAACATTCAAATTTTTCTGCTAAATGATCATTATTAGAAGGGTGTAGCATTTTCGTGCTGGAGCATAAAGAGGCAAGTTACTTTGAAACTGTGAACGTCTGTATAAGCTATCGTTCCTCTGTGGCTTAAGACTATAGTGACCCTGGTAACAAGCTGCAGTAGAAAAATAAAAATCATTTTACTAGCCCTAAAAATAGATATTAATTGCTGGAGCAATACAAAATATTATTGAAAAGGCAGGCCAAAATTGCCTGTTACAAGTTTGTATCAAAATTGCACATCCAAACCCAAACTCTGTTTCGAACGTATTCCTCTGGGTTTGACGAAGTAAAAGACAGGAGAACAATTCTTGCAGCTCTTGGGAACCAGCGACATTTCTTAAACACAGTTCTATGTTATGGCATATGTTATGTTCTCAGTAAGAATTTTTTGACACTAATTTTGAACTAACTTCTTGAGAACATTGTGACTTCTTTGGAATAAGATGCAGGATCCATTAGGTAGCAGTGCCAGTTGCTCGTCTGCTTTTGTGTGGGAAAACTGAAAAAGCCTGATCCCATCCAAGGCAACCTTATGGAGTTCTTTTTCTTAAAACAAACCCACAAAACCAGCCCTCTTATTTTAATCTATGAATGTTGACAAAGTTGTGGCTTGGGGCTGGAAGAGGAGATGATTTCTGAAGTAGCCTGTGTCAAGAACAAGACACCTCCACTTTCTTCAATTTTAGGAAAAAGCAGAATATTATGCTTTGAACACCTTTTTTTTTTGCCTCAACCACAGGCATTTCATATTTACAAATGACAATAAAGCCAACCTGCTACATTTTTCTTCTCTTCCTCCACCTTTTTACTGCATAATCCGGACTATTGCATAATCCGGTGGTTCAGTGGCTAAAATGCTGAGCTTGTCAATTGAAAGGTTGGCTGTTCACCAGTTCGAATTCCTAGTGCCACGTAACGGGGTGAGCTCCCATTACTTGTCCCAGCTTCTGCCAACCTAGCAGTTCGAAA
>JANHZT010002969.1:53988-66056 GCA_032468215.1 Stegonotus admiraltiensis
CGTGGGAGAAAACCCGAACAACCAAAGACCTACATACAAACACCCGCGAAAACCTCAGAAAACATATATATATATATATACACACACACATACATATATATTTATATTTATGTTGCACTTTCTCTACTCTTCAAAGTTTTGGCAGTCCTTAAGATCTGCCTTCTGACTTCTTGGGTTGCATGTGCAAAATGCGTGTTACACTTTTTGTAGGACTAACAGTAGTTACTAAGATAATTTGTAGTTACTAATATAATACAAATTAAAACAAACATACCATACTATATGGAACACAGCAAAGCAGGTATACTATCCTGATCACTGTCTAGGACAGCGATGGCTAACCTTTTTGCCATCGTGTGCCAAAAGCGGGAGGAGTGTGGGGTGGTCACGTGTGTGCCTGCCCACACCCATAATTCTATGTGCCCTGTCCGTCCCCCCCATGCATACGTGCATGACCCCCCCCATGGTGCCCCTGCTTTTGGCATGTGGTGGCATGGTGGGCCCGGTAGGCCCATTTTATGCCCTCCCCAGGCTCCAGAGGCTTTCTAGGAGACTGGGGAGGGTGAAAACAGCCTTTCCCACCACCCCCAGAGGCCCTTCAGAGACTGGAAACAGCCCATTTGCCGACTTCTGGTGGGCCCAGAAGGCCCGAAAAATCAGCTGGCCAGCATGCGCATGAGTGCTGGAGCTGAGCTAGGGCAACACTCACGTGCCCACCAATATGGCTCTGCATGCCACAGGTTCACCATCAGGTCTAGGATCAACTTTGTGATGTTAGCTATTATATCAATATCAATTACACTCTTCCCATCCAGAAGTTCAGCTTCCCAGGAATGGAATTCACATCCTTTATCCCAGGGGTGTCAAACTCAGGGGCCAGATGCATCACACGCTGGCCACCCCACTCCCATTTTAGTAAAGGGGGAAAAAGTCATGATACATCACGTGATGAAAATGTGATGCCGTAAGTTTAACACCTCTGCTTTATCCCATTTCACTTTTTCCTGCTCCCAGTGAGGGACAAGAAAATTTACAACTTCATTCATCCAACTCAATACTTCCAAAAATGTCAAGACACATCTCTTCAATTCAGCCTTTAAATGACTTTTGCTCATTCTAATGTTTAGCATGGAGTCAGTTCAAACTTTTATATATGGTAATTGCATTTATCTTTTGTTGTTCACCAGTTTGAATAAGGGAGGCTGAAAAGACGTACCACAGAAAAGGCAATTGATAGTCTTTATGGCAAGGCTTATGACCAATGTCTATTTATAGACATTAGCTAACTAATTAAGCAGGTACATAAAATAAATACATTTTTGGTACATAAAATAAATCAGTGGCTTTTTTAAAAAATTGGTTAGAAGCCTACTTCAACGAGATGAACTTCTTGATCTACCTGGAAATATATTGTCTGTTCCTCCTTGTCAAGAAAAAGATCATCTTATCAGCTTCCTGTCCTTTAATACTTGCTTAATTCTGGATGAGCAGTGCTAAAAATTGAATTCTTTCCTCCCTAACCTTTTGCAATACCTGGAAAGCAGGGATGAGAATTAAGGAAATACTGACAGGTTTGTTCCCCTGCTTGGCATCTTCAGACTAATTGAAGTTGGCAGCTAGGAGTCTAGGGTGCAATCCATTTGAAAGCTGAATACCAAGGCTCATGCAAACAAATCAGGAATGGTTAATAATTAAGTTACAGTTTGGCAGTGTTCACCTTGACAAAGTTGACCTGCGTGTGCATGCAAAAACACACATACACACCACAAAAGAAATGTTAGCTTTTTTTCTCCTGCCTTCTGGATCTGTTCTTGAAATCCCTACCCCTTGAAGCCTGCAGGTGATTGTCCTCTAGCAATAGCACAGCTGGAATTCCTTTCTTTCAGATTTTCATCTATATGCTTCTCATTTGGAAACAGTGCTCTACTATATTTAATTGTGGGTTTTTGCTTTGTTGTGCCTTCCTTTCCTTTTACCACGCCTCCCACAAATGCATATATTGTGGTCTTTGCGAAGTTCTTTGACTGCCAGAAGCAGGAAAAAGATGCTTTTGCAATACTAGCAATCAATGCTATTGTTCTTACCGTTGTCATCCTATGTTTTAGTCAGGAGCAGAAGGGAGTTTTAACGATTCAGAAATATGGGATATGTGCAGGCATTCCAGAAATGATCACTCAGAAGATCCAGAATATTGCTAAGAGTGAGACAGCAGGATCAATTTAGTAGGCAACATGGGGAATGGTTTCCAAAAAACTCAAGAGGACCCTTTCACTTCTTTCTTCCTGGAAGAGCCAAGTAGGCTATATAGTCTTTGCAACCAACTCAGGCGTTACCAAGTAATGGAGAAGTCAAGATCTTGCAGTCCATATGCATGGATATGAAGAATATGTGATTTATTATGTGCATAGCTCTAGGCTACACTTGGATGCAGCATTAGAGACTGAACACCTGTCTCAGATTGCCTTTTAGTAATGTACACTGGAAAGAGATAATTGCAACAGTTATTTGCATTTGAATAACTTCATATTTGGTTTATCACAGCATATTATACATGGTCTGACTTTGCAAATGGTCCACAAACCAGAGCATGTAGGCACAGACAGAGGAAGACATAGATGAGTGGTGTCATGCCCCAGCATACAACCTTTATATACTGCTGTTGCTCTCCAGCCCCATCTAGTGGCCGGAGGGACAAATATTCCCCAACATGATCTTTAGAACAAGTGGTTTGTTTTCTCTATATCTCCACAGATGTTTAGACAATTTTTCTCCCATTGGTATGGAGGAAAATAATAGGTTCACTTTGAGATGCAAATCAGTAAATTACTACATGAACCCATACACCTATTTCAAGTAGCCTCTTCCGGATGGTTCTAATATATGTTCTGGCTATTAGTGAAAATGAGAATTAAAACCCTTGGAAGAATTGTTCAACTAAATAAATTGTTCCCATGCATTGACCCTATATGCTAGTTCCAGCACCATCCAGAAATTGTGACATCAAAAAGACAGAATAAAGAGCTGCTACAATCATTACGATCAATCATAACTTTGATCTGGCGTTTTCTATTGTAGTTTCTGAGGTGCTGATAAGTAAGAATCATTTTTCCTTCTACTATGATGAGCTAAGTGGTAAATATTCTCTATTGATTCCTTCTCATTCATTCATACATTAAAGTATTAGGAGTCTGGCAGGCATTCATTGTAGTATATACTATCTACTACTGTTCTTTTGTGCAATTATTTTTTACACATGGGTAAGATTTTTTTTAAAAGAAATGGTACAGAACACAGACACAGAGATTGCATTTCCCATACAAAACTCTTTTCTCATGCAAACTTAAACTCCCATCTTATTCTATTAGCTTCCTATTACTATAAGTTTGCAATTATTCTACTTCTATTCTTATTTAATCTATACAATTCCATCTCTTATGTCCTATTTCGATGTCTCTGTTTCTATATTAGCATTGTTTTCACCTCTTAACTATTTCTTTTTTAAATCACACACGCACACGCACACACACACACCAGGTCCTCAGCTCTTGTAGCCATCCTCAGTCCATGTGCATGTAAAAATTCTTCACTCCTTTTTAGACTTGGGAATGAGCTTTTCTTCCCCTCCGCCAGCCCTCACAGTCCTAATTCTGGGCCTGGTTTGCAGAGCTCTGCACCTAAGTTGCTGCAGGCAAGTAAGCTCAGCTTGGTTTGTTTGGTATTGAAGACCCATCAGGCTGTTTTCCTCCGTTTCTCAGCTCTGCCTCTCAGTGGTCTTGCAAATCCAAAAATTGATGGCTTCTCTTGCTATCTGAAAACTGCTGCTGTGGTGCTTGCCCCTCGGTTGGAGTTCCTTCTCCTCTTATTACTGCTGTCTTCTGATCTTAACTCTTTCTCAACACTGACACACCTGCTTGTTTTCAATTCCTTTTTTTTTTTTGTAAAACTCTCCAGTGAAGGGATAGGTGGGGCTGTTTTGACCCTCCTTTCCAGGTAGCATCCAAAACTCAGGACCCCAGAAGGAAAAAAAAAATACCTGCCCATTCCAGGTGGTGAGTTCACTTTTCCACATTCGCACAACATAAAAAGGGAGCGGGAGATTCCCCATCCCAGAGATTTGGTGAGATGAATGCAGATGTTGTGACAATTTGATATATTGGTGATGGCAAAAGGTGGATGGATTTGTTCTTTTCTTGCAGGGATAAATTAAGATGGCATTGCCTGAAACAGGAATGCAACGAAATTTCATGTTTAATGTATGCCAATTAGTGTACATTCAAAGTGACAATCAAGCTATTCTATTCTGTTCTGTTCTACTTATGTACTTTGCAACATGTGCTGGCTCTGTAGAGTTAATTCACTTTGTAGCTGAGATTTTATGTTGAGACAAGATTTTAATGGTATATGAAGTCTATGCAGAGGCATTTTGCTTCTGAATAATTTCTTGAGGTCAGGAGTCATGCAGGATTTATCATTTGAAGCTCTTTGTGCTGACAAAACAACCTGAACACTTCATAAATACAGAAGGAACCCTCTGTGTTATGCTTGCTTGGCATGCCAGCTCAGAGAAGAAAGGTCAGCATTCAGGAGGGAAAGGGGAGAAGAGAAAGTTCAGAGGAAAAGATGCTTGTTACCATAGCTACAGACTCTACTGTTTTTTCAAGCACCGGGGTGGGTCAACTCATGTGACACTGGTGAGCGGATTGCACCTGTAATGCTCTTTCGAGATACTGTGTATCTCGGGTGAGCAGTAAGGATTGAGCTGTTAATCACTACAAGTTTTAAAATGCCTTGCCTGTCTTTTGACTCTGGCTGACTTTGTTATTACTCCCAATTAAATACATTTTTAAAGATTAATTTAGATAGAGCCAAACTGAATATTTCTGATACACAGAAAACTGTAAAAATAGTGATTAAGTTTCTAATAGTAACAATAACAACTACAGAATGTAAAATTGGAGGCAGTTTTTGCAATACTGATGGCACATAAAATGGATTTTCCCTCTCCTCCTCCGGAAAGGAAAATCCATTGTGTTGAAATAGAGGTTATTACTTAGTAATAGATAAAAAAGTGCAACTGGTGCTGTTGTGTTTTCAGATGGATTTCCATTTTCATGAAAGTGGTGATGGTCCAAGGGGCGGGGGGAAACTGTTCTTGAATATTTTGCACAATCAGGGCTGTCTTCAGATTTCTTAGATTTCTGCATGTTTTGGCTTGGCTCAACTTGTGGTCCACTACTCTTCCCAGAGATGTAAAAGTTTAGAAATCTGGAAGGGGGGGAGGTGAATTCTAGTGCACACTGATATATTTTCAAGGATAATAAGCCATATCCTTGAAAAAGAACATATGGCTTTTTATTGAAACAAATGAAATGTAAAGAAGAAAAACAGACTCAGAAATGAGGCTAAACAAAGAAAAGGAAACAAAGCAAACGAAGACACTTGGAGGGAGAGAGGGTGAAATATAATATATTTAAACAATTATATTCAGTAATTTTACTCAGACATTTGTACAGAATATTAATCTGGTTAATTAATTGAGAGGATATTTAAATGCATCTACGCTTAATTAAAGGTTCTTCAAAGCTCTTTTCTGCCCTTTTAGATAGCATTTATACAAATAAAGTTTTTCAGTTTTCCATTGTTTCGTTTGACATAGTACATCTGGCACTAATTGTAAGCTCTGTATTGTGCTGCAGCAATTAATAAATTGTAGGAAAAATAGCCAATGAACATCCATAGGTTTAAGTTAAACATCTTTCAGTACCATGGACAAAGCTGGTTGCTTGTAAACCTGTTTCTAAGCTGTTACTCCACAAATTTTGAAGTATCTTCATGTTTAGTATAAATTGCATGAGACTGTACAAACATCACATGATAAATTATTTCAGTCTGATTTAGTTCACCAATTTACTTTCTTTCCACGATTTCCCTCTTGATTATTATCTTCGTTTCTTGGTTTTCTCCTTTATTCAGGCTATTACAGGTAGTCCTCGACTTATGATGACAATTGAGCCCAGAATTTATGTTGCTAAGTGAGAAATTTGTTAAGTGAGTTTTGCCCCATTTTACAACTTGTCTTGCCACATTTGTTAAGTGAATCACTGCAGTTGTTAAATTAGTAACACGGTTGTTAATCAGGATTCCCCATTGACTTTGCTTATCAGAATGTCGCAAAAAGGGATCACGTGACCCCGGAACACTGCGACCATCATAAATATGAACCAGTGGCCAAGCATCTGAATTTTGATCATGTGACCACGGGGATGCTGCATTGGTCATAAGTGTGAAAAAAGGCCATAAGTCACTTTTTTCATTGCCATTGTACCTTCAAACGGACACTAAATGAACAGTTGTAAGTCAAAGACTACCTGTATTTTTCATCCCTCATATCTATAAGAATTTAGGTGAGTTAATTATTTGTTCATTTCTTGGAAACCCTTCTGTATATTTATAATGTTATAGAGAATATGGTCAATAAAGTTTTGCATCATCAGTAGAAAAATAACAATTCTGTAAACATAATTATATCCACACCTGTAATATAATTGTTGATTTAGTAAAGTAGAGAAGATGAAAAGATTGGTGGGCTATGGTCAAGATGTATCGAGAATGGGAATTATGAAATGTTACAGGGATTTTGTGTATCTGTCCAGTTGGTATTGGCATAATTTTCCATATATTTTTCCATGTTCCAGTTGGCCATGAATAGATAAGGGAAGTTTTGAAACTCTAAAAGACTGAAGCAGGAAAAGTGCTTAGACCAGAAAAAATAGTGGCGTATTGTAAAAAGTAATTAAAAGAGTTTTTAAAAATAATCTTCATAAACATATAGATGTAAGAATGGTTTGGGATACAAGCAAAGATTTCACGACAGGTTATTTTATACAACATAATAGTAAACTCAAAAAGAAGAGAGGAGAAAAATGCTATTTTGAACAAGATAAAAAGGGGATTAAAGAAGTTTTCATAGAAGATAAATATTACCCAACAAATTAAGCTTCTACAGCAACAATAATCTATATTAAAACTAAGATGAATTATAAAAAAAAATGGAATTTGCAAATAAAGCAGGGAAATGATTGACATACTAATTACAAAAGAAAATACTACTGAAATTACAAGAGGGATATATCATGATAACAGATAATGTGGTTTCTTAACTATAAATACTTTGAGGATGAACTCTTGCAACTTTTACAAAATATTATTGAACTCTGTTTTACAGAGGGGAAAGATTGCAGACAGCTGGAAAGAGGCTAATGTAGCATTAATATTTGACTTAACAAGAAACTATTAACCAATGTAATTATTGAATAATGACTGTAAGTTGTGTGCAATGATTTTGGCTGAGAGGTTAAAAATAATTTTGCAGTTCATGAAGATCAATGTGGGTATTTATGTTTATGTTTATGTACCCTTTATGTTTAAAGGGTAATATAAGAAATATGTTGGACATTTTGGAATACTTGGAGCAACACAATGAAAAACAAGCCACATTGATTTTCTTAGATGCAGAAAAGGCCTTTGAGAATTTGAAATAAACTGCTTAAAATTATGAAAAATGTGAATTTTGGCAAGTTTTTAATACTGATAAGATTGATCTACAGTTCACAGAAAGCTCATATAACTATCAATGGAGATCTAAAAATACTCTATGAGATATAAAAAGGAACAAGACAGCTGACCATTCTCCTTTCCTGTTTATTTTAGTTCTTGAAATATTGAATATAAGTCAAAATGAGGGAATTGTGGAAGTAAATATTTAAAAAGAAACTTATAAGTCAAGGACACTTGCAACACCAATAATTTGGTGTTGATTCTGGAGGATAAAGGGAAACAGAGACATTAAAGGTGTTTTTTTTTAAAAAATTGTACACTTGCATATTTTAAGATTAATAATTATAAGACAAAGATGTTTTCCAAAATATGGAAACAAGATCGAAAGAATTGATGAAGAAAAAGATTTAAAAGATAAAATATCTTGGTATTTCCATGACAAATACGAAGTATATGTATTTCAAAATGTTTACATTATTAGGACATGGAATGAGGTTTAAAAAAGATATATTAAGTTATAAGAAAGTACAATTGTCATTGTTGGGGAAAATTTCTGTGATAAAAATGAATGTTTTGTGCAGAATGATATTTTTGTTTCAAACAATACCAGCTTTGATAACTGTTATATCATTTAAACTCTGGCAAAAAGTTACATCTAAATTTGTACGGCAAAGAGGAACAACCCACGTTAAATATAAGGCATTATAAGATGCAAAGGAAAGACTTGGGTTTACTTGATTGTATTTACAGTTTGGTTTGGATGAAAAGGATGGAAAGAAGACTGTGTCTTCTAAGTGTCTATGGGGATTCTCAGTCTTCTAGGTCATGGCTGTCAAAAAGGTGCTTTTATCAAAAGGCAACTGGACTTTTTTTGTTTTGCTTCTTATCCAAGAAGCTTCTTCAGTTCTGACTGAATGATGGAGAATGGAAGGCTTTATACTCCTTACTATCATTTGGTCAAGGAATATAAATCCTTCCATTCTCCACCATTCAGTCAGAACTGAAGAAGCTTCTTGAATGAGAAGCAAAATATTTTCAAGGAAAAACAAAGGAAGTCTAGTTGCCTTTTGATAAAAAGCATCTTTGGGTATCTTCTAAGCCTTTTAGACCTAGAAAAACATGACCTGATAATTTGAGTGGCATGAGTATTTGTGGTACGACAAAGTTATGGTTAATGGAGATTTCTAAAATCACTGTTAGATGTGACCTATTAAGAATATGGAATAGATACAAATCTAGTTATGCCTTAAATACTTTTGTGGCTCTCGGCACAAGAATCATTTTATAGACAAGAAATAATAGGCAAATATAAATGATTAGCACACCATGAAATACTAGAATTCTGTCAACGGGAATTTAAAATAAAATCAAGAGAATAACTGATGGCAGAAGGGCATAACTGTCAGTTGGTTTCTTATTTACCATTATCAGAAAGATTAGACAAAAGAATTTGTGGTATTTATGTACTCTAAGACTGACTTAGAGGTGGAATTGTGTACAAATGATGAACATGTGATTGCTGAAATGTGTAAACTTTCATTGAAATTTGAAAGAGAACAAGTGAAAGAATGTATGATGAAGTGGACTACAGTTGGGAAATGTGTGGTTTAAAGGATTGAAGTTTACTACAGTCTTAAAAGAGAACTTCTATAAAATAATGTACCATTGGTGTACAATACCAGAAAATGATTCAGAAAGTATAAAGGTACTTCAAAGCTATGGTGGAAATGTGAATGACGGGAAGAATCATGTTACCAAGTATGTTGGTGGAAATGTAAAAAGCAATAAAGAACATTTGGGGTTCAAATGCCTACACCAATTTAGAGGGTTTTAAATATTAATATACAACTAATTGTATATTAATTTATACTAATAAATTATATTGTATAAATTAATTATACAATTAATTGTACATTAATTTAATACTAATTTAACTAATTAAATATTAATATATAACTAATAAATACAAGTTTTCCTTTTGGGATTTTTTTTAAATGGTTAAACGGTTGGGCAGGGAATCGTGGAACTTTGTTTTTATATTTGATAACTGCAGCAGGAAAATTTTGATCTTTTGTGTGATTTATCACAGAAATTATCTTATTTATCTTTTCAAAGATGGAAAGTTTTGGCAATACTTTCCATTGAAGAATGGTTGGTGAAGATGATAGAATTTGCTAAAATGGCCAGATTGACCTGTTTGATAAAAGAGAAAATATATCTACATTTATTGCTGACTGAAAATCCTTTATGACCTATTTTGTGTAAAACAGAAAAAAATGAACTTATGATCTACAACTCTTAGATAGGATAAATTATAGAAAAAAGAGACTCATGGTGTAACTTTTGAAAAAGAGGTAAATCTACAATTGTACTTACAACTGCTGTAAAGAAGATCAGAAGCCATTTCTTTTTATCCTTTTTAATGTTTTCTGTTTTTCTTGAGGCCCTTTTCTTTTTCTTCCTTCCTTCCTTTTCTCCTTCTCTCTTTATTTTAGTTTGTATTAATTTTTTCTCTTGCTTTTAAAACTTTCAAGAAAATTATATTTTAAAAAAAAACCCTTCGACACCACATGAACCTTGTTTTTTTTTAAAAAAAAGACTGCCAAAGTTAAATGAACGTCACTTTTCCCCCAACTGCTGAGTTTGCTAGTAATGTTCATAAAATCTCATGTTATGCCCACTGCCTGTCACTATAGGCAAGCCACAGTAGGATCTATCTTTTAGTCATTTATAAGGTAAAGTACATAGTACCAATGCCTTGAGGCAGTTTGATTCCCTTCCAATTCTGAAAAATGAAACTTTATTTTTATAAAAATAAAAATCATCAATCCCATGTTGATAAAAACAGTTTATTTTCCTGAAAATAGGTGCATTTCTTTCCTCTTTATACGAGACAAATGTCTCAGGAAAAAAGAAACATTAATGAAATAAATTAAAACATAAGATAAAATATATGCTGGTACACACAAAAGCTGAAATTTATGTGTTTACATCATAGTAGAAGTGATTAACAGATACCAGCTGAAGGTTTATTCTTCCCTGCAATATGAGCAAATAAGTAAGAAACATTGATTTTTTTTTCATCCAAATTTTGGTTTTTGGGAAGGGAAACTAATGATGCATTTGTCTCTTCCAAGCTGGATTGATAGTAATGAGTGCCCCAAAAGCACACGCTGATTTCCTTCCCTTGATCAACGTATTTTACATTGTTCTTTTTTATCTACTGAAATCTTGAATTGTTTTTATAGAAGCTTAACGTAATAAAAACTATGATTTTCTTCATGAATGATAGTTAATAGTTAGTTAATAGATAGTTCTTTTATGTACACTGAGAGCATATGCACCAAGACAAATTCCTTGTGTGTCCAATCACACTTGGCCAATAAAAATTCTAATAGGATTAACGCTCACTGCGTTAATCCTATTAGTACAACAGAGGTGTTCCAAAAGAATAAATAAAAACTTGGTATTTTGAGAAATACGTTTCACATGCAGCTTTTTCTCTCTTTTGAAATATTAAAATACTAGATCCAAATTGTGACATTTTTTGGACACTAATCTGCTCATAGCAAAAGTAAGAAGCAATGAATGGGAGGGCTACACAACGTAATGATTTCATAATCTAGGAAATCATAAAAGGAAGCATGTATATTTAATAAATGTATGAGTCATATTTCAGATAATAAGCCCTCACAATGACCTAAATAGAAAATTCATGTTTAAATTACCAAGGCTACAATCCAGCAAAAATATAAGCATAATTAAACTTCAGAGGGTTATATGGCCCATAGGTAGCAATATTAAGTATAATATTGCAAACAGTTAAAAAAGAAAAGTAGTTCCAATATTTTCTGTAAGCCACATTTTTGCAAAGAGAATGAACTTACCCTCCCCTTATTCTGTTTCATTCAGATCTTATCATATTAAAAAGCAAAACATAAAAATATGAGATGAAAAATGTATTGGTTGTATTCTCTGTCATGCTTGGTAATTTATCATAGTTTCCTATAAGATTCAGAAACTGATTTTTTAATACAAGAAGAAACTGTTTGTAAACAATGGACAAATGGCAGAAATCGTCACACACAGAAAACAAGCAGATGTTGACTTTAAAAGACAGCTGAAAACGACCCAGGATTTAAATCTGTGGGTTAACATACTGTATATAGAGGGCAAGATTCTGGTGTGCTTTTTGATGATGAGTTTCTTCCTCTTTTAAATTCCTAGTTTTTTTGCAATAAATCTACATATAAAACCTTGTGTCTGTCTGGGAATGGAAATATAGAAAGTGTATCACTGCTACAAAGCCTGGATAATTCTGGTGAACAATTTATAGGATGAATGCAAATGTAGCCCTTGAAAAAGAAACAAAACCACTAGTCTGCTAAAGTGCTGTTAAGTAGCACCAGCTGCCTGCAATTACTGCAAGTTTACATCTCACCAGGCTCAAGGTTGACTCAGCCTTCCATCCTTTCGAGGTAGGTAAAATGAGGACCCGGTTTGTGGGGGCA
>JANHZT010002969.1:138685-156893 GCA_032468215.1 Stegonotus admiraltiensis
AACCCTGAAATAAGCGCTTGGCCTTATTGCCATGCACTCAGAAGCCCGATTGGGCTTATTATCAGGGGATGTCTTATTTTGGGGAAAACAGGGTATATTTCTGCAACTGAAAGCAAGTTCTTAGAGTGAGTAGATATAGGGTCCAATCTGGGACCAGAGGTTTAGTTTTTCAAGCTTTCAGACTCATGCTGGAGCCCATCCTCAGGGAACTTCTCTCTAGCAGAGTGTATTCTGTGTGTGGTATTTATATGGTGCCTGTTGTGTGTGGCTTTTTAGTTGTTGATCGGGGTGTTAATAGCAAACGTCTGCCTACTACACCAAGGCAGAAGCTTGTCCACCCCAAGGATAACAAATTGAGCAATGTGATATCAGCAGTACAATACAGTGAGACATGTACAGATTGTATACTGGAGAAACAAAACAACCACTTCACAAATGCATGGTACAACATGCCCATCAGGACAAGATTCAGCAGTCCATCTGCTTTTGAAAGACAAAGGTCACTCTTGAAAATAGCAAAGTCCACATTCTGGACAGAGAGGATTGTTGGTTTGAAAGAGGGGTCAAAGAGGCCATCTACGTTAAGATTAACAGTCCTCTCTCATCGGAGGGGAGGGATATGACACCACCTATCTCCTGTTTACAACACAATCCTTTCAGCAGTTCTGAGAAGGTTCCATACCCATTTGCATTATCATGTGACCCTGAGGGCACAGGTGCCTCAATGACTCTCAGAAAAAATGCCAATGACCAGATAATTGCAAGGAATATAAATCCTTTCATCCTCCATCATTCAGTCAGAATTGAAGAAGCTTCTTGGATGAGAAGTGAAACATCTTCAAGGAAAAACAAAGTCCAGTTGCCTTTTGAAAAAGGACCTTTGGGACATCCAAATGCCTAGTTCTTCCCCAGTGTGCTATGTTATACAAATCTGCTGTAATTATGAGAGTCTGTATCTAGCTCCCACTTACTTAGCACATACAGGAAGGCAGGGAGGGAGGAAGACATTGTGAAGTTTCCTTTTCAAAATTCACAAACACTTCCTGAGCAGTGGTGGGTTTCAAAAAATTTTACTACCGGTTCTGTGGGTGTGGCTTGGTGGGCATGGCAGGGGAAGGATACTGTAAAATCTCCATTCCCACCCCACTCCAGGGGATGGATGTTGCAAAATCCCCATTTCCTTCCAATCGGCTGGGACTTGGGAGGCAGAGAATAGATGGGGTGGGGCCAGTCAGAATTTTTACTACTGGTTCTCTGAACTACTCAAAATTTCCCCTACCTGTTCTCCAGAACTGGTCAGAACCTGCTGAAACCCACCTCTGTTCCTGAGTCATTAGAGCCTCAAATTTTCTGGGCCAACTGCCACACATCGTCTTAATTATTTGTATAGTCTATCAGGTATCTCTATAAAATATGTGTGCATGTACTGGTAACATTACAAAATAGAAATGTCAGACACTGCTTCAACCACAATTGTTTATGGATTAAGACATTTTCCACAATTTCTTACGTTAGTTAAGTGTGTAAGAGAAAGTATGAAAGTTTGAAAATTGTAATAAAAATCTTACTTGGGTAAATGATCCATCCTCATGACACTCTGGAACAAAGACCGCTTCTTGTGGCTTCTTCACTTGATCCAGTGCTTGGGCTCTTTCTAATCTGCATTTGCTCTGACCAGCATCTACAAAGAAAATCCATTCAGAATTTTAATAAAGATAAGCAATATATCAAAAGCATACGACATTTCCATGAAAATAACTGCAAAAGAAGAACTTAAACAATCCTGCTTTGCTGAACATTTATTTATATGCAGAACCTTCAAGATATTTTTAATTATTAACCCATCAGCGGGTCAAATAATCAGGGATTATAACAGTAGACCTAGGTCCCAAAGGTGCTTTTTCAAGAGGCAACTCTAAAAGAATGCACATGACCATCTGTTTGCAAGGAATATAAATTCTTCCATTCACCACAATCCACCATTTAAATATTGAGTTAAGTCTTGGGGTCTGTGGCCATAAAAGGTATTTCAGGGGGGTCCATGGTGAAGAAAAGCTTGAGTTCTAAGCTATTCAGGTGTCCTTCACTTTTCAAACTTAACCTTTCCAGAAAATAAGACATGACAAATTCTACCAATTAGAAGATTGTGGAAGATTAAGAATGGTATCTTAATTCCCAATGTTTATTATGATCATCATGATGCTCTGATCTTACATCATTAATTTAAAAAGCCTCATATTCTGCTGATCAATAGCAATAGGACTGGGTGTTTTGTTAATATGATTTATCGGCTGAGGGATTTTCTGTCTTTACTGTGAGTTGTATTGTGTTGGGGAGGGTGCACTGAGGGAGCTCGACCAATCTCATTGTACATATGTTGTGCACTGACAATAAAGATTTGAAATTTGAAATCATTATTTTAATCCTTTACTCTCTTATTAACATACTCAGCCTCCTTTCTAGGCACTTTTATTTGGCAAAGATGCCTGAATAATTCTTTTTAGGCAAACACATACCGTGTTTCCCTGAAAATAAGACAGGGGCTTATTTTCTTCTGAACCCCAAAATAAGGGCTTGGCCTTATTATCGGGGGGTCTTATTATTTTGGGGGTGCTCATGGTTGCTGTTGTGTTGCACTGCTGCGGCAGCGTAACACAGCCGCTTGTCAGCTGTTCACCCAAGGCTGTGCCCGCATCCTCACGTCCCTACGCCCAGGTCTTTGGGAGCCCACTCGTAAGAGAGCAGCCACCAGACACCTCTTGCCATGTGGTGCCCACCTGGTGGCCTGCGCACTCACAGATGGGAGTCTGGCAGAGAGAGGCTCCCTCTGCATGCTGGCATCAAGCCCCTCCCCTCGCATGGGGGAGGGTGGGATGCGAGCAGCCTGAAGGCGCCAAGCCATGTGTCTGTCTCCCACCCCCTGCTTGCGCATCACCCAGTCCTCACCACATCGATGTGGGTGAAGCCAGTGAACACCTGGCTAGAAGCAGAGAAGAGGCCAGTCAGGCCAGCTGCCTGCTGCCCAAGGAGCTGGGGCAGCTGCATGGAGCTGGAACCATAGAGCGGGAAGTGCACTCCCACAGCGGCCACTGCTGGAAGACTCTCTGTGTCGGCAGCTGGACCAACTGGCCTCTTCTCCGCTTCCAGCGGCTTCCAGCGGCTTCCAGCGGCTTCCAGCAGCTTCCAGCAGCTTCCAGTGGCTTCCAGCAGCTTCCAGCCGGGGTTTGGCAGCTGCAGAGGAAGCCATCCTCAGTGCTGGGATGGCGGTGGCGCAGACGTCTCAAGGACCTGGTGCTTATCGGCTTTGCCCACATCATGATCCTGGGATACCGCTCAGTTGGTGAGTGGTCGGGGGGGGGTGTTTGCTGGGTGGGCATCACGTGGCAAGAGGTGCTGGCAGCTGCTCTCTTGTGAGCGGGGCGGGAGTTTTCAGGCGAGGGGGATGGATGGATGGATGGATGGATGGATGGAAGGCAGGCGAGCGCCAAAAACACTGGGGAGAGATAGAACAGAGAGGCAGCTCCCGATCAGCTCTGCTGATCTGCAGGTCATGATTAAGGGGCCCAGCCGCCATTAGCTGACCGGGGAAGGGAAGGGCTGCCTCCTGTGCTGCCCATGCCCACCCCTTGACTAGGGCTTATTTTCAGGGGAGGGCATATATTTATGCCCACCCCAAAAATCAGGCTTGGCCTTATTTTCAGGACATGTCATATTTTCGGGGAAACACGGTATTTCCAATTTATCTATCTAGCTTAAACAGCATCAAATTGAGTTATGAAAAAATACACTTAATATTTCTATCCCACATGAAAAGAAGTGCCTTTTTAAATTCCTTACCTTTACATCTGCCTCGATGTGCCACATTCAGATTGGAATCCTTGCACTTTGCTCTCTGATAATCACACATTGATTCATAAGTCCTGCCATCGGAAGCGCAGAGAGGCTTGACAGCAGATCTGGAGCACTGAAGGTTACATTGAGGGTCTTGGTCGTGGTCACTTATTAAAAACTAAAGACAGTAGAATAGGTGGGAAAAAATGTAAATTTTTAAAACAATCTATAGATTTTTTTAAAAAGTACAGTGAATTTGAATGCATCTTATGTTATATAATTATCAACTATATTATACTGGCCCCCATTTTGACAGTCTTTCGGAAGGCCCTGAAGATGTAGCTTTGCCAGCAGGACTCAGGAACCCAGAGTGTGATGGAGCCCAACAAATGGCTTATTTAATTGTGTGCTGTCGCCAGGATGTGTGGGTGGGGGGTTTATTGTTTTTTTATTTTTATTTTTCCTATTTGTAAGCCACCTAGAGTCACCGTGAGCGAGTAGGCGGCTATATAAATATTCTGAATAAAATAAATAGTATATAGCCGTGATGGAAAACCTATGGCATGCATGCCACAGGTGGCACACAGTGCCCTCTCTGTGCGCATGCTAGCTGTTGCCCCAGTTGAGCTCTGCCATGCATGCACGCGTGCCTCTCCTGATCAGCTGGTCATTGGGTCTCTGCCATGCATGCGTGGGGCATGGGGGGGTGCGCGCATGCATGGAGCCATTGGGCACATGTGGGGGGGCGCACATTTGAATAGAATAAAAGTACAAACCAGAAGAGAAAAAAAGAATGCAAGAGAAAAAAGAAAAAGTGGCCATTTATATTATTAACTATTATATAAATATCTCATTAAGTATTATACTTTTATATGTTCTCCATCCTTAAAACTCAGTAATAACTCTAGGCCAGTAAACTGGGATAAGCACCACAGCTTGTAATAGCAACATAATCACAAAGGCTAATTTCAAAAGCAAATTTCCCCACCAAATCAAAACGATGCCAACATTTTTGTTCTTTTCTCTATGAGGGATCCTTGGCATTCTGAGCTTGGTTGCTTTTTTACAGATATTTCATTGCCTACAGAGTAGGTAACATTAACAGTGCAACCAAGCTCAGAGAGCATTAAAGACCCTTATTTCAACTCTGAGCTACAAATATTCTCCTTTATCTTTTCTCTATCCACTATTATTGTTTCATTGGGAACATTTAAATTATCTAGAACTTTTTGAGTGTAAAGTGGCTAAAATGGTGCTTAACTGTTCCAAGCTTATTGGCATGATTTTTTAGATGTTGAAATTTGTCTACCTGAAATATGCACTTTTGACAAGTTAGACTAAACATCTTTTTTCACTTTAGTTATTTTTGAAACATTGTGATGGACAGAATTAAAAACTGACTATACTGCATGTCAATCAGTTTCTTTAGAGAAAGTCTCCTGCAACAGTGGACAGAAGACATGCAAAGTTCACACTTCATATGATTCTTATTCTGCATGTTCATTTGCTATTTCTAATCTCAAGATTTTACAAATTGCCAACAAATATTGGCCAGGGTATTTTCTTTTTCTTTAAATAGAATCTCTTGTAAACCCGTAGGCATTTCACATTTGAAAAGATTAGATATTTTTGCAGCTTCATAAAAGTGGTACAGTTATCTGTAGTCAGATTAAGAAAATAAACTGTATTTCCTTAAATTAGAAACTGGGCTACTGACCCAAGCATCTATAGCACAGCAAAATTCTAAATGTTTTATAGCAGCAGCAAACTTTTTTCTACAAACTTAATTCCTTGATTGGATAGAAGAACATGTGGGGAATCTGACCCTAGGTCTTTGGCTTGGCTCAAGTCACCTACTCAGTGGTGGGATTCAAATAATTTAACAACCGGTTCTCTGCCCTAATGATTTCTTCCAACAACCAGTTTGCCAAACTGCTCAGAAAGTTAACAACAGGTTCTCCTGAAGTGGTGCGAACTGGCTGAATCCCACCACTGCACCTACTCTATGTACAAATAATGTCCTACATTCTGATAGAACTGTGCAATATTTTGGATTTTATTTCAGCAGGATTCTTGAAGAAGTATGAGAGAATAACAGGACCTGTTTAAAATGTTTTACTGTTTTTTAAATTTCTGCATGGTTCTTCAATTCTGAATACAACTTTGAAAAAAATGAAATTGCCAATTAAAGATGTGGCCCTTGGTATTTCAAACCTTGAATTATATCACTAATATATGCCTTCTGGTATCAAATTCTGAACATTTTAATTTATTGTGGATTTCTCCTTCCTGGACCCTTTGAGAAGATAAAGGTAGTCCTCAGGTTACAACTTCAAGTAAGACTGCCTAGATTGCTGTTACTAAGCAATGTTGTTTGTGTATGTTCTCTTTTTCTAAAAATTTATTCTGTTCTTTTATTAAATAAATAAAGCCAAATGTTGCAGATAACAACCTGTTGACATACTTCAATAGTGGCCTCACACTTGAATGGACAATCATAATAAGAAAGGAGTGATACAGCCAAACAATGGAGGAAATTGTCAATTGGCAAAACTGAACAGATGAGGTTCACAACATTTTAATGTTAAAATTTTAAACATGGTGACTTTAATCCTTTCTATATGTTATGAGACAAGGAGAAGTATTCTAAAAAAATTCTGCCTTTTGTTGGCCAATAGCCAACACAAGTTTAAGAATAGCCTTTATAGGAGTCCAAAAACTGCAAATTTCATGGATGCTTCAATTTAGTATATGGAATATAAATTTCATGGGAAACTCTCTTTAAGTAAAAGAAGCCTTTTCATCACTTCAAATTAGTTTTTCAATAGAAGCCCGAGCAAAGAAATGTTTTGACACCAGGAAAATAACACCCTCGCCGGTGCACTCACATCTGGTTATTGTAACTGAATATCTCCTGCTAGATAATAACCTTAATACCAGATTTTACAATTGTTCACTTTCTATTCAAAGTGCACCAGTCCTTGGGTGGCAGTTAAAGGAGAGGAACTCTTTGGGAAACCTTCCAAGATAACAGCTGCCCTTAAACCCCTTCCTTTTCAACATGCATTTACACAGGTGCATATTTATGGCCACTTTCCAGACTAATTCCAACCTCCTTTGACCTGGGAAGAGAGCAAATGCAAGATAAGAGAGGTCAACCTAAAGTTAAATATTCCCCCCCAAGTCCATCTGCTCCATCTTTCCACACCTCAGCACCATTGCTGACAACAACAACAAACACTGATTAAAGAACTTCAAATGTCTATGAGAAAAGGGCAGATTACTTGCAGCTGTTCAACAGCTGGAACCACTTTTAGAATTTGACTCAGGATAGATCCATCCCCATAAAGAAGAGATGTTTAGCAGTTCCTACCCATGCAGATCATAACATACAACTAAGGAGAATATATGAGCTTTTGTGAAATTATAATCAGGTGCCCCAAAGCCTCTGCACTACAGCAGAGCCAAGTATGGATCAATCCGTACCATTCAAGAAGGAAAGTGGATGTGTTGGATTCAAACAAAACAAAGGAACCATGTTTGAGGAAAGAAAATAGAAGAAAAGCAGAATGCTTTAGTATTCCTCTTCAATATTTAAGAACAGAAAATTTAGCTTTTAACAACTGACAGATACTAAACGTTTGCAACAAGCCTTTCCTGCTGCTTGATTCACTGAAGTACTTGAAAATCAAAACTATCTTCTTTTATTGCCACAATCTCCTTTGCAACTGTACCTTACTGCTTCACTATCATAAACCTGTAGGAATGGGTGAGTTGTTTGCCTATTCCTTAATAAAAGGAAATATGTTCCTCTAGGTCAGTATTTCTCAACCTTGGCAACTTTAAGATGTGTAGATTTCAATTCCCAGAATTCCCCAGCCAAGAATTGACGTGATGTAGCTGCCAACACTAAATCTTTTCCTAATTTGGACCTATTCTGTTTTATTTTAGTAAAATGATTAATAGAAAGGGAACGTTGGGTGAATACAGATAGATCACTCAAGGGTTTGCTGTACTGTTTAGAAACAAAAATATAACTATTTATTGTTCAGTTTAAAAAGTCTTCTGAAGCTTGCATTTCTTTAACTTGAATAAAACATATCACTTGATAAAATAATATTGCAAACTACTCTATATACTTTTTAGTTTTAGAGAAGTCTCCAATAGATAATCTTTTAGAAAGGAGTCAGACTTGGCTTTATTAATACTTGGTTAGGAGCCATATTTGCTTGGGTAAATGGAATCTATCACTCCAAGAAATTTAACAAAAGAAAATACCTTAAAATTAAAACACCTTAACATAAAACAATGTTAATTTGCTTTGTTAAAGTTTTTGGAGTGATAGGTTCCATTGAGCTATAACAAACCTCAAGATAAATTAAGTTAGCCTTGTATATATAAACACATGCTAGATACCTCTCTTCCATATGGCTTCCGATGCAAATCTATTGGCCACATGATGTACAAATAATAGAATAGTCTAGGTATTTTCTGGATGAATGTGAAGTTATTCTATACAAAGAACTTTCTATTTTCTGTTCACACATACAGTAGCTCTCTCAACTACATAAGGCTGTCATATCAAAACTTAGATCAGCCTTTCCAAGCTGGTAGCATACAATGGCACTGGGACCAACTTCCACTATTCCTAGTTTTTGTTCCAACTCACTGTGAATGCTGGATGTTAGAATACTAGCAAATATGAATGCCAGGCTGGGCAAGGCTAACTCACATGTTGGGTGGAAAGTACAATCCTGTACCATCGTGTCAAAATCTTGCTAGATTTCTCCTGAGATTTTGAATAGTTTAGGAATGGAAGCAAGTCATCATATAATTGCATGCTGTGTTTGAAGATGCCTGCGATCTATTGGAGTTCAGATGCAAATGTGTATGAAAACCATTGTATTTTAATACCGATTTTGAAAGAGTTATTGCAATATCAAATATTTATATTTGAGAAGTTTCCTTTCTACTTTCATTTTTAGGCTATTTCTAGACATGTATTTTAATGGATTCCTCGCATGTTTGCCCTTAGAGAGTTTACCAGCAACTGCATCATTCTAGTCTTACAGTACAGGTAGTCTTCAACTTACGACCACAATTGAGCCCAAAATTTATGCTGCTAAGTGAGATATTTGTTAAGTGACTTTTGCCCCATTTTACATTTCTTGCCACTGCCGAATCACTGCAGTTGTTAAATTAGTAGTATGGTTGTTAAGTGAATCTGGCTTCCTCATTGACTTTTCTTGTCAGAAGGTCTCCAAAGGTAATCACATGACCCCAGGACACTGCACAATATGAGTCAGATGTCAAGTGTCTGAATTTTGATCACATGACAAGGGGGATGCTGCAATGGCCATAAGTGTGGAAAATGCTCATAAGTCACTTTTTTCAGTGATGTTGTGACTTTGAACGTTCACTAAAAATGAAGTGCTGTAAATTGAGGACTACCTGTAATTGTTGCTAAATCAAAGGGAACAAATTCAATGTAGCAATACAAACATCACAAGATAAACAACAATGCAGCATCAACCTTTGCATTATTTTGGAATATCTCTTTGGTAAAGTATTTATGCCCAGTCACATCTCTGATCTAATGCTTCAATTGCTGCTTAGTAACTATATCTTTACATTTTAATAAGCAAATTCTGTTTGTGGCAATAGCATTTAGTACATTTTTAAGCACTGCATAATTATAATCTCTCAAATTTCCGTACTTGATACTATAGCATCATCTAAAATACAATTTCTCAAGCTTTTTTGGTGTTTAAAAAAAGTGAAAAAATTGAAATACTCTTAGGCAGAAGTATAGAAGAAGAAAAAGAAGCAGAAGCCACACACCCATTGTACTGTGCCAACTAAACAGAATAGCACATAAAACAGGAGATAACAATATCCAAAATTATAAGAACTCAGAGCAAGAATGGCTCCACAGAGAAGTATTCCTCCCCCAGACTTTTTCTCTAACTACTTGTCCACATCCTTACAAGGAAGTGTTAAACAACAGGCCTGTGCAAAGCTTCAAAGGAGCATTTCACAAAGCATTCTGCCCAAGTATAAAAGCAGGAACAACCTATTTCTCTACACATGCATGAACACCTACAGATATATCCGAAGAAGCAAAGCAGCTGTGCATATCCATACACAAAGGTTGATAGCCAGAGAAAGTCTTCATAACAGCTGTGGTGAGTCTTCTAGAGGTCACGGCTTTAACCCTTTGAAGGGTGCTTTGTTCACCATAGGACCCTTGATAAAGCACCCTTTTAGAATGCTTTGTATATTACCATAGAGGACATTATTGTCTGAATAAGAATTATTTTTATAGCCCTTCATTTTTAAAGTTTCACTCACCTCTAGTTAAGAGTCCTCCAGCCTCCTCAGAGCCCTTCCAGAACCTAGATCAACCAGTGAAATTTTCTTGCTGGTAAGGAACTGGTTTGAATTTGACCATGTGTATGAAAAATATAAAATTTCCTGCAGATTTTAGCTGGCCTGGTCTTGAGCATTTTTCACCAAGGGAAAAAATGAAGAAGCTAATCCGAAAAGCCGACCAGACGACTTGGTCCAGTCCCAGAGAGACAGTATTTTCTATGAGTAATCTGGGCCATTTCAGAGTAAATCTGAAAATGTCAAGGAAACAATAGCTGACAATTACAGAAAAGTTTCTAAACCAAAATGCCTCAAAGAAAAACAGATACTTTGCTGTTCAGCAAGACTTGCCCCTCCATCAGCAGGAAGAAAGCTCAGTTTCAAAATCTCTTGAAGCTGTCGAAGTTTTGTTTTGTTACATATCAGATTAGTATGTTATTGTGCAGTAAGTTTTCAAGATGGCTTTTTTTGTTGTTTCTGTCAAGACCACATAGCAAGCCAAAAAGGCAGGAAAGGAGGTCAGGAGCAGGCCAGCTAAAATCCGGCATATTTTAGTCAATATGCCATATACTATTTTATGCAGACTGAGATCTCTAATCTAAAGACTGCCTTGTAAACCAACATACTTCTGTCCAAATCAATCAATCAACCAATCAATCTTTATTATTGTCACAGACCAGCAAATAAAAGCATTAAAACAATAACAATAGTAAAAAAATAAAAGACAGAGTAATATATTGCGATTGTTAGTGGATTAACAGTGGACGATTAAAGTTCGCCTAATTTTATATACAGCATAGAAGAATTTGGCCACATTCAGAGAAACTACTTCATACCAATCTGATAACAGTAGTTTCAAGTAAAAACGATCAGTAGTTCATGAATATTTTATCAAGTAAGCTGTTATATATCGAGTCCATGAGTCCATATAGAATATGCAAGACGTGAGCTATAGTTTCAATGGCCCCTTGTCCACAGAGATAAGTCTCAGCACATATGATATTTTTTTGGTATCAGCTGTCCAAAACTGCTGTGGGAAAAGCATTGCAGAGCACTAAGGTGAATGCCCTTCAGATTTTTGGAATGTATTTCTGCCTATATTCCACGAAGAAGAAGAAGATACATGTAGTACATTGACACACTCAGGGTATATGATTTAGTAAGAGTTAGATTTGAATTTGTTTTGAAAATCTGTGGTCTTTAGAGACCCTGAAACTAAATCTAGTTTCCCATTTCTTTTGATTATTATTCTGCATGTTTTTGCATATACCATAAAAGTGCTTACATTGTGTAAAGGATATGCACACATAGCTTTCATAATAATACTTTTTACAGCTTATGAAGAAAAATGAATAAAATAAACTTACACATGGATAAATATATTTGCAGCAATTCTTCTTCTCTATGTACTCTGTCATTGAAGAACATAGGTAGAAGCTATTTGTGGTCAATGAAATGCCCCAATCTTCTATTTATTTATTTAAAACAATTAGATAACTGCCCATCTTATACCAAAGATAGCTATTTATACCATTTAGATAACCCCCCTTATACCTCAGGATGCTCCCAGTCAAGAATTTAAACACTATCAATAATAAAACATAAAAACCATATTAAAACTATTAAAATCATGAATATGAACATCGTTACATTTCTCCACATGATAATCAATACGAGATTAAAGTATTGCTTCTTTTCCAGTATCCACATCTTCTCTCTTTCTTTTGCACTGCAAAGCTGTCTCCTTTTTTAAAAAAAAATGTTTGCCATGTTTTCACATTTTCAATTGTTAATTTGCAGCTGGTAGCACTCCTGTTCTGTTCCCTCATGACTTGAGGGGAACTGTTAATGTTGACCCCCAGGAACCAAATCCATGATGTAGTACTGTACTGCCTCTGAAATGCTCTTCCTGAGGATGTTTGTTTGGTTCTTCTATCTTTTCAGCAAAGGGTGAAGACATTTTTATTAGTTCTAACTTCTACTGTGATTAATGGTTTCAGTCTAGCTGGGGGGGGGAGGAATTTTCCCACTTTTTGCTGGTACTATGAACATTTCTGCTCACTCACCAGCTCTCAAACTTTTAGAAGAATTTTGATGCCGCCCCTTAAGCAGCTTCACTGCAACATTCAGTATTCCCATGAGTCAACCACTGCTCCCTACACCTGATCAATGAGCAAGCACAAAAACTGGTTTCTAGTTCGTTTTCTGCCTACCTCCTCCTAATGAGGTGTTTCTGGTAGTAAAGGGGGAAAGGAGCCTTGTCATTACACAAGGAATAGAAACAAAGGTGCCACTGAAGAACAACTTTTGCATTGGGGATACAAAACTACTCATCAGTTGGAAAATGGCAGTCTCTCAGTTCCAATATTAAAGCTAAACAACTGTTCTCACTGGATTTGCTCTAGTGCTGGGGCAAAACTGGAAGTGAACTGGATCAGTTTCAGAAGCCCCAAAACATCACAGAGACACAACAGTTCAGAACCAATGCCAGCTCAGCAAAGATGCACTGCGGATAGGACTCTGTATGAATAGCATTGTCAATTTTTGAAGCGTCTCTGCAGAGATTCTTCTTTTTCTTCTAATACTTTGAGCCTTGTAGCAGTGAATTTCCCAAAATTGTTTCAGAATATTCAATAATATTTTCTCTTTTAACAGGGTTTTTTTTTTAAGTAGAAGCCTATATTTTTGGGACCAAAGTTCAGAAAACTGGCCTAGTTTGGAAGGCAATGGGATTTACTTGAATTCAGGGACCAGGAGATGACGAGCTAACTGTTAACAATGCATAAGATCTATCTTAAGTTAGAGTAGGATTTAGGAGTCCCATATGTCTTCTGCCACTTGAGGAAATATTTTTGAAAGGCTGCATAGTTTTGCTCACTGAGCTATACCCACACTAATCACTGCCTATTTAAACTCACAGAAAGGTAACAGTGCTGCACATGTTTTACATTTTGCATGGGAGACCACCAACAGAATATTTATTGTTTTGTAGAGGAGACAAAAATTGGATCTGACTGCTTGTGGTCACTGCAGCTAAATACTTTCTGGAGAAAAGAATAATAAAATCTATGTCTTATAACAATCCTAAGGCTCAAAGAGCAGTGATGTGATGCAATATCAAGTAATCCAGTTTCTCATTTGGAAACTTATAATTTAAAAACAGAGGCAAATGGTTACAAGGATGTGGGAGGGGAATAACTACAAGAAGACAGACGCAATTCAAAAATGTTTATTCTCTCATCAGACAGCACAAAGATTTCTCAACCATCCCCAGTTTAATGTTCACATTCTCAATACTTTCCTCTCACAAGAGAATTCAATGCTAGCAGTCTACCAGACATATTGCATTTTGATGTCCTAAATAAGGTAAATTGCTTCCTAACTTCATAATTCTATGAGCCCTGTCCCTACCTCTCAATGTTTTTGTGGCATCAATCATTTAACCTGCATTTCAAAGGTCAGTGTATTTGTAACTGTAATCTTTCTTTCCAAAGAGTAGCTGCTGGACAATATTGAATATATTCTAGAAAGATCTTCTCCAGTCATAAATATTGCATTATTTTAGCAACTGCCCAAAGCAACAGACACAATTATCTGCAATTTGCACTCATTTCATCACAGTGATTATCTCTGTATTAACTTAAAACTGAACTTTTATAAATGCTATCATTTCTGGATGTAGGAGGAATAGAAAACTCACCAGGTAGCTTTCTATTCCTCCTTCGAAGAGGGTTTGTTAACATTAGTTACAAGTAGCATCAGCTTCCCAGATAAATACAGAGAAAAATATTTCTGCTAAAGCCCAATTTGCTTCTGCCTAGCTAAAATATGCCTCTCACAGATTCATTTGGGGCAACACAATAATTGCCCAAAGCAAGTGAAGCCTCGCAAAAAAATATCTCTGCGTGTGATATCACCTAGTTTAACAGAAGCCAAATATATAAGTGTTTCAAAATAAACTTCTATTGACAGACTAAGTTTAAAAGGAAAATGGCTGTACAGATATGAGCAGCTGTTGGGTTTCCTTTAGAATTGTGCAATAAGTACCGTTGATACAGACTTTGTTCAAACCAGCCCCAGAAATCTGTTGAATTAGACTAACTCAAGATTAAATTAAATTTTTAAAAGAAATCATCATTAACATCAAGTAACGACATCTGGCCTGTATAATTTCACAGAACTGAAAGTCAAACAATGGATTAAAAAAGAAATAGAACATATATTTTTAAATGAGGGAAGTTTTACAAAAACAAATACATTTTAAAGGTGTTATATACCTGAAACGGCATTTTTCCCAAACAACTCCAAATGAAAACTTGAAAGTTACAAATTCCCCTTTCCCTAGTCCTCAGCTAGTTTCACAAGTTACCACAGCTTTTTGATGAAAATAAGATCATTCTAAAAGAGGTCCTGGGGTTTATTGTCTAAACAAACAAACAAAGTCTGATTAAATGCATAACTGGGTGTTTAAAAGCCAAATGATGTATCCCTATATAATCAAGAGAGGGTAACTCTGGTAATGTACCTTTAATTTACACTGTTAGGAAAAAGATCTCAAGACACAAATCTGCCTTTCTTTTTTGCTTTAAAAGAAAGCAAAAAAGAAAGTTTAAACTAGAACCAAGAATACCCCTTGTACAATATTACAGAATTACATGGTTCCTTGTGAGAGAAAAGATGAGATAGTTTATAAAAGGCAAAAATAGAATATGGAGGCAAACTGTGAAGTACAAACTGTCTGGAAAGAGATACAGAAATGCTTGCAAATAGGAAAAAATGTATTTGCTTTGAGTAATTCAGGAGAATCATGAGTTGACCATAGTCAGTGTTCACAAATATACTGTAAATTAATTCCTGACTTCACATACATTTTCCTTTTATGCCATATTTCTAATCCTATTGGACTGAATTCACATATCGAACTATTCCATGTTTTGTTTACTAAGGTAATTTTAGTAAAAAGTGTGAGCCCAGGCATGGAATTCAAATAAGAGGCCAAAAAATACTAAGTGGGTAGAATTCTAAAATAGGTCAAGGAAAACATAATTATACCTAAACCTTTAAGCCATCTTATAAATAAGAAGCTTCATAATCTGTTGAGGCAAATTAACAAGCATGGGAATTCTCCCTAGAGAACAACAATGTAAACATTACATCATTATACTTCTTCTTTTGGAGCCATCTCTATCAAAAAAAAGAAAATCTTGCCTGAATGCTTTATATGCTTCTCATTGGCTGTCCTTCAATTATTCTTGTTTAGAGCTAAGGTCCACAAACAGGAAAAAATATGTTTATTTAGCAAGCCAAGACAAAAGTATTCCTCTCAAGTGGGAACAAGACTCTAGTTAAGAAGTTTAAATTTAGGACAATCTCATCCAAATTTTAGGGCAATTCCAATGCCATTTTACAAATATACACATTATTTTCTGTTTCTCAGATATGATTACAGCAATGAGAGAATTGCTATGCTATGCTTAGTAGCTCAAAGTCCACAGACCAAAATATATGGAAAAACTCATTTCAGTATAGCTCATGTTTATACTGACAGAATATATGTGCTTTGCTTTTGTTTGATACAATACATAAATTCTTAAGTAGAATTAGTGTTACTTACTATAGACATGGGTAAGCCTGCAGGTCATCATTTCACAGATGTCTTGCTGACCATAGATATTTCTAAACATGCATAATTGGTGGCAACACAGACAGTTTTGCTGAGAACAAGCATAATCAAGCATTTACCACAGCAAGAGCTTATGCACATACCATCTGGGCTGAGATGGGGAAAAAAATCAAGTTTCACACATATACATGTCCTACAAATGATCCAAAGCTCTTATTTTAACAGCATAATGTATGATGCACTTATGATATCCTTAATTTCAAATACAATTTATGCTGGTCTCTTGGTCAAGTGCTACAGATTAGGCTATTTTAGAGAGTGACATGAGAGGTCCAACCCATTTGCAAACCTACCCCTAGTATCTAGGTTGATTAAATGTGCACTTCTTACAAAAATGCTATGAAGTCAACTTGTTCCTGAGTGCTGTTTATTCTCTCAAAGCTTGTGCTTTTTGTATTAAAAATAGCAGTCTTGCTCACAGACCTTTGAGAACGCAAAGCCAAATTTATTTAAAAAACGACAGAAGTAGTTATAATAATTGAATTAGTATTTGTCCAACAACATGTACAGTATAGTCAAGAATCAAATAAATAGCAACTTTCCAGAAAGGTGACATTAACCAAGTTTAAGAAATTTTAAAAGTGACTTCCGGTTTGATGTCATGGTGAGACAGTCGGGAAATAGCGGGCTCTATGGAGCCCCGCGAAAAACCCGACTGCCGAACCACCGCTTATGGGTCTTTGGACCAGAAGTGTCCTGCAGGGATGGGGTAGGAAGAGAGGCACTTTGGACAACCAAGAGGAACAGGTAAGTTCCTCGGAGGTCGGAGGGAACTCTCTGTGAGTTGGCGGGGGGGGCGGCAGCCATGGCGGCTGCCACGAAGCTTGGACAAACCAAATCAAGGGATGTACAGGAGGAAAGTGAAAAAGAATGAAGCTCTTTGAAGCCAGGTGAGTGACACCAACCTAGGCTTGAAACAACACTAGAGCAATGATTGTTATTTATAAGAACCCTAGCCTAAAAACAGCAGCTGTGGATTAGAGGGGCATAGAAGATCTTGAAAAGTGCCTTTAGAAGGAAAAGACCCACAAGGAAAATTACTTTGGTATTGAATTAACTGGAACAATTAAACATTGAGGCAGGTTGCAAAGCCTGGAAAGAATTTTTAAATTAGAATTAGACTTGGAAAAAAGGGAAAAAGAAGGGATTTAATACTTTTAAAATTCAAAAGAAGAAGAGAGTTAAATTGGACTGTTATATAACCACAACAAAATGGAGATTGGTGTGACTAAGGAAAAGTGTGGATTACAGAGTAACACCTTCTGTTTTAAAAAGAAACACTGTAACTTGCTGTTTGTTTTGGAGCATTGCGAAATTACTGATAATAGCCATGAGAGGTTGGTGCTGGAGGTTTCTTCTTTGTCTACAGACAGCTTTTTCGGTGGAAAGCAAGAGGAAATAAAATGGAACTTTTATAATTGATACTAATTGGCGCAGGAATAAAAGAAGTCAAATGGTGCAGGAACAAAAGAAGGAAAGCTGATGTTCTTTGCAGGAAATAGAAGTAACAAAAAGAACTAAAATGATACATGAAAAATTAATTTTGGGAACATTGAATTCGAAATGGATTATAAACTGATAGACAAGGAAATGAAGAAATAAAATATATACGGCTGGAAAGAAGAACATAAAAATAGTCTGATTAAAAAATGAAACTGTATTGTTTAGATGTATATTAATTATAAAAGGAAGTGTTTAGAGAAATATAAGGTTGGAAAATAAAATAATGTTTTCTATTAAAATAGAAAAATGAAGTTATGATGGATAGTATTGGTAAAAAGGAGTTTCTTATAGATGAATAAGAATGTATATGAATATGAGAAGAATCCAAGACATTTTATTGATTTTATATGTGGATATGTTTGATGTAAGAATTAAGCCTCAATGTTAAATTGTAAACAAAACTGAGAATGACAATAAGCTTAAATATACAGAACTAACGCATAGATGGAAGATGTAATAAAATAAGGGATTACACAGAGATAAACAGTAAAATAAGAATACGTTTGAGGAATATGCTGGAAACAGTCAAATAATAGATGAATATGCTGGGAAACAGCCAAAACAATAGATGGAGGTGTGTAGACTGGGTAGGAAAGTACACATAAATATGCTGGGAAACAGCCAGAATAGTATGAATATGCTGGGAAACAGCCAAACAATAACTGAATATGCTGGAAAACAGCCAAACAAATAGAGGATTGTTTGTTTGTTTGTTTGTTTGTTTGTTGATTTGATTTATATGCCACCCTTTCTCTGGAGACTCAGGGCGGCTTACAATGTGTTAAGCAATAGCCTTCATACTTTTGTATATACCTGCTTAGT
>JANHZT010002969.1:158863-172161 GCA_032468215.1 Stegonotus admiraltiensis
TATTCTATTCTATTCTATTCTATTCTATTCTATTCTATTCTATTCTATTCTATTCTATTCTATTCTATTCTAACTGCTGCAAGAAAGGTTGTAAAATGGGAGAAAACTCACTTAACAGTTATCTTGCTTAGCAACAGAAATTTGGAGCTCAATTGTGGTCATAAGTCAAGGACTACCTATATATCAGAGAAGAAATTATCAAAACATCTATCTCTCAGTGATGGTTGCCTTTGTGACTCTGGCACAAAGGCAACTATCAAACTACAACCTGTTGCCTGTGCCCTTCTTTATTGTACTCTCTCGTGATGTAAGGAATTTGTACACCCATTATTTCTAAGGTTCCCTGAGAGAAATGATTGATTCTATGATACTTGTTGCCTTGCAGATATGTCCAAATGTAACTAAAGCAGTTGCAAAGTTTTCTATATCACTATTAAGATGAGATGCCCAGTTCTGCCTTTGTAACTTATCAACAGTGTTAACCCAATTTTGTTTATTAACACTATGATCATGTGGTGGATTTTACTGCATTGTGTTTCAGTTGTATTTATTGATTGACCAATGGCTGCAATAAACTTGCTGCTGTGAAGAATGTTCTGTCCTCTAGATGTTGCTGAACACAATCATCAGTCACAGCCAAATGGTCAAGAATATAAAATTTCTCTTCAAGGATGAGCAAGAACACCAAATTGGTTATAAACATATGACATTGGTTTTGAGGTCTTGAAACAAATTCAGAGAAATCTGAAACAAAAGTTACATCATTCCTACAAGATCAGAGTACTCCCTTAAAAGGACAATTCCACCAACCAATGAATTCAGGCAAGGCAGTTCAGACCAAAGTGAAGAAAATGCTCAAACAAAACTTATTTTAAAGTGTTTTAAAGAATCAGACATGGATTGATAATACAATTACTCAACCATGCGAAGCAATCTACTCAGGATGTATGTTTGTGGAGCTCAATATGACACAAGAAATCCCAACTCTCACCCCCAAACTTCAGAAAGCAGAGGAAATACAGGTTGTGCTGCTATTTGAATCAGATAATGTGGCCTGAGTAATAGAGCATTCATGGCAAAATCAAAATCTGTATGGGAGGAGTGACAGGGTTATTTCCAGTGAGGAAAACTATTCGAGTTGTTGCACTTCTTGTTGTGCCCATTTTCTATGAATAGTATTTGGATGGATCCAAAACATAATCAGAGAACACAGTTTTCCTATACTGTAGTGTTTTTCTTTCCTTTGACAGAGATTGATATTCTAATCTCTTCAGAAATTATGCTCGATTTTAAAATTTCATGGAGGGGGGGAACAAAAAGAGTAGCCAAACAGAAATCTACTGTCTGATATAATGAGTAAGCCAAATTGGGGCACAAAAAGAATGGGAAAGACAGATGAATCCAAGTGGGATTATTAATACCAGGTTTTCGTTTTGTCCTGCTGATTGACATAAAGCTGGAGTTCCTTGCATTCTTCCATCCAGAAACTGTTAAAATTATCAGAGAGTGAAGCATCTGGGTCTTCTGTCTGGTGACTCTGCCTAATTCAGCACCATTCTTGTGTCACCATTCATTCTTATCAGACCCATTCAACACATTCAACAGCTTGATGTTAAAAAAAAAGCTGTCTGCTTTCAAACAGTTTGCACTATTTTAATATGCTGCTACTGCTGCATAGTTTCTTTAAAACTCGGGGCAATCAATATGAAAAGGTTTATACAAGTATTTGGCTTTTGGGTAAATTATCTGTGCTTGTCTAATAAATAAGCAAAAAAGATTCCTGGCAACATCAATTATGTCGTCTAGCCTAAAAGAATCTCAGAATAGATCTGTTTTAGGCAAACTCCCTGTGTCATTCATAGCATCTATGACAGTGATGGCTAACCTTTTTGCCATCACGTGCCAAAAGCGGGGGGTAGCACGGTTCGCCGTCATGGATCTATGATGACGCCATATAATTTCCCCTCATAGTAGAAATCCTCCTGTTTCCCTTTGTTTTTTCTTGCAAAACAATGAAGAAGGAAGAATGGAATACTTGTGTGATGTCCTTTGGGTGACAGCACTAGGAATCACCTAGCTGAAGCTTTGTGATTTTAATATGTTAACTAGAACGAAGGGTACACAATAGCAAGAGCACTTACACTTATATACCGCTTCACAGTTCTTTACAGCCCTCTCTAAGTGGTTTACAGACTCAGCCTATTACCATCAACAATATGGATCCTCATTTTTACCAACCTCGGAAGGATGGAAGGCTGAGTCAACCTTGAGCCTGTTGAGATTCGAACTACTGAACTGCAGGCAGCCGGCAGGCAGCAGAAGTAGCCTGCAGTACTGCATTATAACCACTGCACCACCATGGCTCATAACCTGAAATCCTAAGATTACATGCATATTCCCAAAGCCATAGGCTCAGTGTTTAGTGCTTCTCCAAACCTAAACAGTAATAATAACTGAATTTAATTTTATGCAAATTCAAATTTTACTTTAGTCCCACCCATTACATTCTGTTTACCCTGTTTGGTTATTTAAGTATGGCTTTGATGTACCAACAGCAACTCTCAGGCTGGAAAGGATTATGCACACCTGCATTAGATAACCTCATCTTCTGTAATGAACCTGAGGTTCTTACTATTATTACTATAATTTGATTGGATATATAAGAGGTATCAAAATCCCCAATCCAGCCTGGATTTTCAGTGTACTGGTTTAAAAGGAAGCTTGAGTAGTTTCATAGAGAAAGTGAGAAAGTGGCTTGACACTCCAGTCCTTGAGGTCCACTTTCTGTGCCCAGTTTTGACCCACCCAACTCAAACATCTCAGGAGAATGGGCCCCACTCCCATAAAGTAAAGGTAGGATGGAAGGTCAAAGAGACCCTTTCTGAGTGGGTTTACCTACATTTGTATTAGTCCTCCCCACCCCCAATCCCGTTGATCCCATTCCACTTAGTTTTCAACAACTTACAAAAAAACAATTGTTTGGAGAACCCTAGAAAAATATGTTGGTGCCATCAGACTGAACAATGCATGGTATTGTTTCTTTTTTACCTTTTACACTGGATCTTTTACCTTTTTCTTTGTATTTTTTTTATTGTAGCAGAGTTCAAATTCAGTAAATAAATAAGTTTTCTCAAAGCCCTTCTCACTTATATATATACCCAGACACACCTGTACCTTTTTCCAGCATTTAATGGGGTAGTAGAATCTGAAAATACCTGATTCATCCTAAAGTTGGATTTTGACATCTCATAATTCAACATATTTTTATTTTATTTAGATTTAGAACAGGAAAAAAAGTGCTGCTCTTTTGATTAAGTGTGGAGTCTAGAGATACAACATACAACTTTTCATTAGCTTGTTCATTAATTAGGGAGTCAATCTTTTTTTCTTTCTCAGACCTTTCGTATCCATGGAAAACAATAGCAAGTAATGTTATAATTTTTTGGCATTTTGGAATACTTTCACAATTTCTAGTTCAATTGCAAGTACTTATGTTCCACAAATCCAGATTTCCAAGCCTAAACTAAGGCAATTCTGCTAACTTTCTGTGCTCCATTGCTCTCTCTCCATTATAAAAAAAAACAAAAAACCCTGGAAGCAATTTCTTAAGAAGATGTAGTTTAGCAAAGAAGATATTGGCCTAACTTTTTTATCACATAAAAAAGGCTACAATGAATTATTCAGATAGTGTTTTGTTAGGCAGATAGGAGCATAAAGCATTGCACGAGGATAATACTGACAGTTTTATTGGCAGAACCTAATCAGCAGGATAAAGGGTATCGGACAGGATAAGCCCCTTTCACTTTCAATGTGCTAACAAACTAATGGGGGGAAAACAAAACCACCATACTTTTCAAACAAATCACTTGGGAAGAAATTGGAGACAGAATTTATGAGTTGAACATCATTAAATACAGAGTTTTACACTGAAGAGGAAACAAGTAAGTGTTTTAAAGGACATAGATCTTCCTCAACAAAGATGGAAGGAAAATATTGGCTGTGATCCAACTAGGAAAAGACATATTAAAGTACTATCTGAAAAGGGTTTGTTGAAGCCATGTGGCAAGAAGGTGACAAATCAGCAGCTGCCTTTCAATGACCCGAGAATCTCTTGAAATAGCTTTTAAAAAAAATTTTTAAGGATATAGCGCAGGGAGCAATTAGAGGGGCTTGTAAAATCAAATACATTAAAAGCTGTACTTGGTTTTAATTTAATAGACAAGCTTGTGCAGTTTATATGTTGTGCAGCCAACATCCATGTGTTTTACTTCTCAGATCAACTGTTCCTAATTAAGCCCTTCAGATACCATCATTTGGGGTCCAAGCATATTCTATACATGCTCTCAAGTGTTGAAAGGCAGCTGCCATTATCTTACATAATAGCATGCCTTAAATTGGTATGCAGTAAAACTTTAGGTAATACATCCTTTGTGCAGACTTAAATAGAAACCCCAAATTTCTGCTGCCTTTGGAATTCTTGAGTCTAAGGATTTATGACATGCACTGGATTCAATCTGCCACATTTTAACTATTGCTACACATCTGGTCATAAAAGGGGCTAAAAGGTACAGCTAGACAGGATACTTTTTCCCTCCTCCTTAGAACACACCAAACATTCTTACAATGACAGATCTTTGTGTGGCCTTCTAGCTTTCATTCAGTGATGCTTACCACAATGCACTGCCACTGAATTCTTTAAACCTCTGCCTGCCTTCTCAGTAGCAACTTCTGCTCATGAAAACTCTACAAACTTGGATTAGATATTAGAATTAACATACATATGCATATCCATCAGTAGAGTTAAATAAACAGAAGGCACTTTTATCAGCTTTAGTCCTAAAGTATATTTTTAAGGGGCTGGCAGGCAAAAAGGACTAAGAACTGAAACTTAATATAGGCAGGCCAATTCTATCCATTTTGGAAGAATGCTGTAACTCGGGAGCAAAAGAAACAACAACAGGAGTCTGGAAGCACCTTTTCAGACTAACACGTTTTATTAAAAGGCACAAGCCTTGTGAACTACAAGCTCATTTCATTACATGCTATTCTATCCAAGTTTCTTTGAAATAAATTCTATTTAGTTCAAATTTTGCTTTAAAATATGCATGGGGCTGCTAGCTGTAAAACTAGATTACACTGCTCTTAAAAAAAACTTTCTGGGAGAGAAGCATTTAAATTTAATTTAGCCAATCCTTCTAGCATAAATTAAAACACAGACTTCTTTCCACCAAGCCTAAATCTAAGGCATCAGAGTGATTGGGGAAAGGTTAATTTTTAAACTAACATTTATTTAATCCTCATTTGGAAAAATAAAACAAAGTCCTAGTGATTTGTTTAGACTGCATGGCAATTCTTTGTTCCATGCAAATTTAACAAGAGAATGCTAAATTTTAACCCAACCGTATGTTCATTTATAACAGATCTTTGGTCCCTCAAATTTATCCCTGGGATTAAAACCACAATATTAAAAACCAGGGCTGAAAAACCCTCAAAGCCACCACATTTTTCCTTCCTATAATAACTCTCCAACTTGCTCTACAAGAACCGCTTTTCATAACGGTAAAAGGCCATCTTTCAAACACCGGGGCTCCCGAAGAGGACGTCTAGTTTGAAAGAAAACAAAATGTGTAAATTATTTCTCCATTAGAACCAAGTATGTATTTACATGGAGAGGAAGGGGGTTTCTTTTATAACTTTAACAGGCTTTTTTAAAAAAAGCCTCCAAGTCCTGTTTAAATAGTTAAACAGCAGAACGCCTGTCAAGAAGGGAGTAAAACCAGATCCAAGGGCTAGCACGAAGAGAGTTAAATCAGAAAAGTTTGTTTGAAGCACCCTCCTCCCGTACCAAAAGAGGGGACAAGAGGGTGTCCCCCACCCCCCCCAAGAGGGTGGGCGGCGGGGTTACACTCACCCGGGGGCCCGTAGTTCTGTGGAGGTGGACCTGCGAGAGAAGCAGCAGCAGCAGCAGCAACAACAACGAAAGCAAGCGAGCAGTCACCAAGCCCCCAAATCTGGAAGGCATGGTCCCTCGGAGAGCAGTAAGGAATATCTCAGCCTCAGGACAATCCGCTGCGGATAAGGCAGCGGATCGAGGTGTTAATTCTGAGGGGCTTCGACTTACTTCTACCTCCCTTTAAAAATAATAATAATAATAATAAAAGGCTATCCGGGGAAACCCGAGCGTCGGCGACTTTATCCCCCTGCCACACAGTCTGTGCGCAGATGAGAGCGAGGACGATCTGCCCCTCCGGCCGCAACAGGTTAACCACTTCAGCCTGAGCCATTGGGAGGCAGGATTCCCATTATAAACCCCACTGCCGGGGCAGGGCGGGGCCAATTTAGGCCAAGCCCGGGTGACTGACATGCCGAGGGAACTTACCCAGCCTCTCCGGGTTTTTCTTTTTTACCCCCGCCACAATCTGAGGCAGTTTTATACTAAACAGCAGAGTAATTCACTCCCTTTTCTGCTTTTTCATGACAGGCTGAGCTGGAAACTAATCTTACATGTGCTGATTTTCCTTGGCTAAATTAAGACTGGTGGAAGCCACCTTTTCAACAAATACAAACAGTAACCGGGCCAGAGACTGTTGACCAAGATCTAGGCTACTGGTTGCCCACCCCTCTTGCAGAAGGGATGGGTAGTCAGTAGCCTATTGCACAAAATTTTAAAAGTTGTGAGGAAAAAGTGTTCTGTTCTGCTCTGGAAGCGTATTAGGAGAAAGAGGGAAAGAGGTGGGGAGGGGGTGGAGAGACAAGGAGTGGACCTGCCTCATCTTTTTGGGTCCTTGTTAATTACTGGTTTTAGCATTTCCCCACCAGTTACTGGTGACCTCTGACAGATACCCTTGAAGGAAATGTAACATTTGAGAAGCCTTCTTCACATGCAAAAGTAGTACCATACTAAAAAGAAAGCATCCTAAGTGTGCATCAATACACAGTTGGTGGGATGCAGGCAATATCCCTAGTGTAGAGAGTAGAAAATGTAGCTTGCACTGAATAGAGTGAGTCTGCTTGCAGTAAAACTGGGCTTCAGTTCTTGTGACATACTGGGGAAAATGTGTCAAACTTTATAGGTACTGTCCTTATTTGTTGGGAAAGCTGCATCTGGCCCGGGTATGACTAAGGCTGATAGCCATGTCTAGACCTTCGCTATTTTACTTATGTGAAAGCCTCCATTGGTCAAAGCCATGAAGAGTGGCAAAAGTCACTAAGACCAGGCTAAATTTTGCGTTATTAATAAAAAACATTATTATTATTTTTTTTTGAAAGTAAGACCCCAAACTGGAAAATAATAGGAGGGAATGGTAAAAGACATGAACTGATAAATAAAATAGAAGAAAATAAATATATTTTGTGGGACTGTGTGCGGAATAGATCATTATTTTGGTAGCGTCAAGAGTGTATCGGGGGGGGGGTTGAGTATAGAAAAGGAATGAAGTGAAACATCTAGAATTAAAGTAGGATGACTGTAGGAAGAGAGTGCCTTTCTATCCCTTATAAAGAGGCCAGGAAAAAAAGAATTGCAATAGTAATAGATTTTTTTTGGGGGGGGGGTTGTTTATTTATTTATTTAATCCCATGTAAGTGCCACAAGAATCCAAACCAGCCCTTGGCAGCTCACAATATAATAAACAATAAAATCACAGTTCAAAGGATGGGATCTGGTTGCTCAATTCCAACTGGGGGAGGGGGTGCCATCTTCCTTAAGCCTTCCTTAAGATGTGGGAGAATAGCCTTATGGAACATCAATAGGGTGGTACCCACACTATGATAGAAAAGGCACACTTCCTGGGTCACCGATAGATGGCACTGTTTGGTTGAAGGAATTCAAAGTGTGCCAACTCTGCTGGTATGGACAAGAAAAACTACGGTTAGCAAAACATTTTGCTAAAAAGTATAACTTTGAGGAAAAAATTACGATAGCAGCATATCTTGCTTGCATGTTCTATTGATTTCAAATTAAATTAATCATAAAACTCATCTACCTCCTTTCCTGCATCAGTGGTTAGAGCATAAACTTCAACAGTTATCTTATTAAAAGGTTAATATGGAGTATAATTGATATTATTTAGTCATTGATTGCATTGTAACAAGCACTGTTCTTGCTGAACCCTTCCTGACTATGAAAGGCACACCTTCTTTTGGGGGTGGGGGGTTTGTATGTGTGTTTGTGTGTGTTCTGAGTAGTAAACACTGTTATTATTTGACTGAAAGTGTCAGACTCAATTTTCCAAGGCTAGGATGTTAATATGTAGTCAATTCATTTCATCTCTCTTTGTGCTGAGTTTTCCCAGGCTTGTTATGTTCCATCTTCCCACTGTAATTCTATCTTAGCAGTTGTGTGTTTTATTTTTTCTTGTGGCAACATTAGCATCATTAGACATCCTGCAATCTTTAATACAGCCAAGTCATAATTAACATTAGTACGCCAAAAGATCCTCCATTCCTCCTCAATAGCATATTGAATGCCATCCAAGTTGAGGGGCTATTGTCTAGCAAGAATATCATCAATCACCTTATATCGCCTATCCATATGGATTCATTGGTTAAATACAAGATTAATTTATCACTGCTTCCTCTTGCACAGTATGAAGTGATGCCTTTGCCACTGTCACTAAAATGATACTTTATCTTCAGCATCTTTCTATATTATTGCTTCCCAATGTAGATTCCTGCTTGCTTTCACTGAGCAGCTGGGATGACCTTCATACTTTTGATAACCCTGTTGGGATTATGTACTTCTGCCATACACTTTTGGCATTCTTTATTTATTCCTTTCACAAACACCCACAGTACCACAATGAGGCAACCCAGCAGGACTTGAAGAGGGTAACTATAGGACTTAAACCTTTATTGAATTGGAAAACTGTCCTCAATTAGAAAGCAAGTCAATATTTTGATATTCTATACTTCTCACGTTACTGCATTTTGAAACCCACAGACTTGGAGTCAGGCCAGTCATCTTGCATATTTAGTCTTCAAATGGTGATCAAATGCTGGAAAACATACAGTTTATGTGCATTCCTCTTAAAGCAGAAGCATTACACAATTCTTGTTTCTCACATGAGCTCAGCGATCACTTTCACTATTGGATTGTGCAGAATGGCATGAGAGCACCAGGGGTATCTTCAAGACCAAGAAGATCCCATGCATCAAGTAGGTCTCCAAGTGTTCACAGTATTATAAGACAACATCTTTCTATTCAAATAGTGGAGATACTCAACTCAGGATTTACTGGAGCTATCCAAGGTTCTGTTTCCTTTGCTTTTGCCTTTTCTCTCTTCCCTGAAGGCCTCCTTAGGATCTTTCCTGACTTCCTCTTTGAGCTTTCAGTAGCCATAAAAACATAGGATTCCCTACATTCAATCTCAACTCCTGGTGACTACATGGACATGTCCATGTTTTTTATTAGCAACAATGTACAAGTGGTTTGTCTTCTAGGATGCTTTCCAACATTTTCTCTAGATAACAGTTTGGGAATTTTGGTGGGCTCCCATCCAAGTATTGACAAACTCTCCTTAACTGCTGAGCCCAGGGAGGTTGACCAGAAACTGTCACATGCTGAGAACTTGTAGAATATGCCACTAAGAATAGCAATTCTCTTTTCATACTTTAGTTAAAGAATGAATGAGTAGTTTGAGATTGGTTGACATTATAGATGGTACCAAAGTGACCTAATTATAATTGAGAATATGTATGTATGTATGTATGTATGTATGTATGTATGTATGTATGTATATATTCCTGAATATATGGTTTTGACTCTCTGATGCATCCTGTGATTGTAGGTGTTAGAGTAATTATAGGAAAGAATGTAACTTCTAGAAAAGTGTTTGCTAGGTATGAATGATTTAAAAACAGAATGTGCTCATTCTTCAAAAGAAATATTAATTTATGAAATGTGATCAGATAAAACTAACAAATACAAATGTAACTAAATAAAACTATAAGACTGATTACTCCACAAATACCATGGCAGCAGAAGGGTAAGAATATCTGTACAGTAAATGCAATAGAGATTTTATGTTTTATAAAAAAAGCTAATTCCTGAAACTAATCCCATGGCATAACACTCAACCCATTTTGCAAACAAAGACTTGGATGAAGTTTGCTCCAGAGTTTCCATAAAAACAGATCTGTGAATCAAATATTGTAGTTGAAACTAGTGTGTACGAAGGGTGAAAAAAAATATTTATAGCATAAGAATATCTTTACAACTTTTAAAATGAATACACAGGCTTTTTTAAAAAACACTAAAACTAATCACACCCTTAGCTTTAGAGTAAATTTTAAAATATTTCAGTAAATTTAGCAATTTCCCTTGCCACTAACATAATGCCAAGTAAAACTACTCATCAAGTAAATTTTTATAATCAGTTTTCTGCGGTATTGCCCTGTGGTATATATTAACCTTTATCTTTTGGTTGATAGACATCATCCTAAAAAATGTAACAGAATACATGTGCTTGCACAGGGGTATTGTCAAAGGAATTGATGTGCTGCATTCCTTTCCTTGAACCCTTAATTTACAAAATTATTTCCAAAAGCTAGGGGTAGGCAGTTTGGAAATTAAAAGACATGAGGAAAGCAGGATAAAGTTGCACTGAAGAAAAGGAGAGCGGAAGAACCTATAACCTTTCCTTCTACTTACTTCAGTGTCAACAAATATGTAACCAATTAATATAATCACAGACTAATTATGGCATGTAGAGAAATAGAGTTTCAAGGATTTCAAGAAGGTTGTACAAAATAGAAGGACTTCCCCACTCCACTCTGCAGAGGGTCACAGGTTGTATCCATGTCCTTATAATTGGAGATAGATGACCACCTGTTTTGCAGGTGTGGCCTTACATGGGGAAGTCAGGCAGGAATAGCTGAAAAGAAGAGAACAAAAAGGGTCATTCTCAAACTGCGACCAGGTTGTATGGATTGCTTTCCAGTTATTGCCCAGCAAAATAGCACTTCCTAACAAAAGGTGTAAAACAAGCAGTGGCTTATAGCACAAACATGAAATTAAATTAGGTAGAAAATAGGCCCACTTACTAAAATGGCACTGACTCTCAAGAAAGTATGCCTTAAACCCAAAACAAAGTCTTCTATAGTCCCTAAATTTAAAGCCTGCAATATATTTGAATAGAGAAGCTACATCACAAGGCTGAACAAAACCTCTTAAAAGTTTAACAGATTTCTTCTGATGTTCTTAATGCTCTGTCCTTTTTAAAGAAAGACTTTCTCCTTTCATTATTACTTTCCACGCTTGCCATTCCTCCTCCCTCCAAGTGATTAATATCTACAAACTCCTGACCCCCTGAATGGTTTCCCAGTGCCAACACTAATCACATTTTAAGGAGCAGGTCAGCAGTGAAGGAACTAAAATTCATGTGAAAAAGTCTCAAGGATGGCCTTGGTGGCTCACACCTGCACTTCCTATTCATTGGCACTGTTTACATATTGTCACCCACAATTAATTCTTTCCCTGGACACTTGGCTGATTGCCTTCCCTTTGCACAGGGACCCCTTCTGAGCCGTTGTGACTGTTCAATTGAGCATGGGTCACCATGATTGAATTAAGTTTTGTGGCAGCCCCTTTTCTCCTTTTCTCACTCTCCCTTCACTAAGGATGCCTATTGGAAAGTGATGGGCACTGAAGACCAAAGGTAATTATAGGCAGGACATGTGTGAGGATTGTATTTTGAAGTGTGAACCAGGACCGCAAGGGAAGGAATGGGCAATATATTTCTTGAACTACGGCCTTTTAATTTAAATTGGAGGAGTATAAGAAGAAAGCAACAGAACAAGATCTGATAAAGAAAAGCTGCATAAAACAAAGAACAGCAGGCATATGTATATGCTGGTTGTGATAAATGATGTTTTCTCCTTATGATCACTGGGATTTTTTAAAGTTATATATTGGATAATTTTATTTCATGTTGCTCAATCCAAAGGTTTGAAGAATTGCTAAACCTTTAAGTGCTGAACCCTAGCGCTTAAGCAGCAAACAACATTAGCAAACATATCAGAGTTTGTGAGCTGGGCAATGTTATAAATATCACTAATTACTTAACTCAAAGAAGGAATAGTGCATAGCATAGCATAGCATAGCATAGCATAGCATAGCATAGCATAGCATAGCATAGCATAGTATTATACCGATATTATATTTATTATATTGTACTTTATACTACATTACATTACATTGATTTATTATACTATACTATCTGAATATGAAGTGGAAAAAACCCAAATCATATTAAAGTGAACTGGTTGTAAAACTCTTAAGTTGGTTAAAAGTTACTCTAAAAGTAATCTACTTTCTCTCCAGGCCTGCACAAATTGCTAAAATATCTGGCTTCTTTAATGAACAACAGAGAGAAATGCTACATTCCCCATGAATTTCAGTGTATGTATTCTGGATAATTTTCAGAGCAGCCTTAATAAATTTGTTACAGACACTTTTAAACTATTCCACATCAAAAACTTGTTTGGTTGGTTGGTTGGTTGGTTGGCTGGTTGGTTGGTTGTAAAATTTATTGGTGCCCATTTTACTACTAAAACTCTCCTATCAGTTTGCTTGCAACCTTCAATTATACTCCAATAGATGAAAAAGTGCATTATAGGGCAACAGTTATTGAACTAAGGTACCTCAAATAGGCTAATTTACAGAATGCCACAATGCATTACTCCTATAAGAATGAAAATTGTAGTCACTTCAGCACTGCCAGCTGCAAGTTACTCAGGTAAGTGTCCCCCATCTGTCTAACTTCCCCAGCCCCTCTGCTCTTGTGCCATCCTGGCCATTTATGCAATCCCATATACCCTTCCCAAACTGTGCCACCTTGACCAGCAGAGTACTTCTCACATATTCCAGCACACCCTTCCTGATCTGTTCCTCTTTCCCAAACTGCACAGCACCTTTCATGCACTCCCACACAATCTTCCTATCCCCACACACCATCACTGATCCATGGCACTTCTCATACACCTCTGTGCATCTCTGCATGCTCTCACTGAAACCATAGTGCCCTCTATGTGCCCTCTCTAACCTGCACTCTAACCACCCCCTGATGCCCTTCCTGGCTGGCACAGCACCTTTAACAGATTAACAGAGTTGGAAGGGACCAACTCTAGTCCAACTATCCCCCTGCCCAAGCAGGAGACACTATACCAGTGATGGCTAACCTTTTCCAGACCGAGTGCCCAAAGCACGCGCACACACCCGAACCCCCAAAATGCAATGCACGAGTGGCTCCTGTGCATGAGTCCTGCCCCGTGCATGCACGCACCCCACCCCACCCCAT
>JANHZT010002970.1:286246-298794 GCA_032468215.1 Stegonotus admiraltiensis
AATCCTAAAGAATTGTCACATGATCATCAAGCCACACCCACAAAATAAGCCATGCCCACAGAACCAGTAGTAAAAAAGTTTAGAACCCACCCCTGCTTTGCTTCCGACCAGCAAAGTCATTGAGGGAAGCCAAATTCACACAACGAACCTGTGCTTCACTTAACAATTGCAGCGATTCCCCTAACAATGTGGCAAAACTGGTCATGAAATTGGATTTGACTGGCTTAGCAACTGCCTTGCTGAACAGTGGAAATTCTGGTTCCAATTATGACTGTAAGTCAACGAGTACCTATACTCAGTCCATTTAGCTCCATATCATCTGTACATGGACCCAATGACAGGACCCTCAGTTTCTTTGGACTTGTTGACTCGGTTCCAGGAGAATTTCTTCTTCCTACTTAGCCTTGATTGGCTTCTTAAAATCTCTTACGCACTTGCAAGGTCTAGAGCAGGGGTGAAATGCTCCCGGTTCGGACCAGATTGCCCGATCTGGTAGCAATGGTGGTGAGTGGTTCGGAGAACCGGTAGCAAAAATCCCTGCCCAACCCCCCATGCCCAGCTGAGCCACGCGATCATCAGAAGCTTTTTTTAAAAAATTTTAAAAGCATTTTTTCTACAACCTCTTCAGCTGAAAAAATGCTTTTAAAAGTTTTTTAAAAAAGCCTCTGATGATCATGTGGCTCAGCTGGGATCATCAGAGTCTTTTAAAAGCATTTTTTTACAACCTCTTCGGCCAAAGAGGTTGTAAAAAAAACGTTTTTAAAAGAAAAAAAAAGTCGCTGATGATCAGGCAACTCAGCTGGGATCGTCAGAAGCTTTTAAAAGCATTTTTTCGGCTGAAGAGATTGTAGAAAAAATGCTTTTAAAAGTTTTTTTTAAAAAAGTTGGCTACGCCGACTCAGTCACATTACCCCCCCAAGCCACGCCCACAGAACCGGTAGAAACAAATGTTACATTTCACCACTGGTCTAGAGATACATATGGATGTGTTTTGCATTAACCTTCTCAAGCATGATCTGATTCCTTTTTCTCATGCTTATGGACTTCAATGTTTTTGTCCCCTTCTTCACTGGCCTTCAGTTCCCCTTTTCCTGTTCTTCAATCCTGGATCTGCAGCTGGAGAGTTGGATGCAAGGAACACAACAGGTTTCTAATCACAAGTTTCTTTTTTCTCTCCAGCGGTGGCTTCTGACCGGATCTCGATCCACTCCATGGGACACATGACACCTGCCTTGTCCCCCCAGAACCTGCTGTCTTGCAACACTCGCCACCAACAAGGTTGCAGTGGAGGCCGTGTGGATGGAGCCTGGTGGTTCCTGCGCAGGAGGGGGTGAGTGGCCGATGGTCCTTTTCTATAAATGAGCTTGGGACAATTTGGATTTTCCTGTGAGGCCAGTAGCATGGGAATAGTGAAAGGGACATTCATTTCCAAGAGTACAACCTACTATGATATTTGACTAGACTATGGCTGGAACCATTGGTGGGTTTTAAATTTTTTTACTACCGGTTCTGTGGGTGTTCCTTGGTGGGCTTGGCATGGCTTGGTGGGCGTGGCTTGGTGGGCATGGCAGGGAAAGGATACTGTGAAATCTCCATTCCCACCCCACTCCAGGGGAAGGATACTGCAAAATTCCCATTTCCTCCTGATCAGCTGGGACTTGAGAGGCAGAGAATAGATGGGGGTGGGGCCAGTCAGAATTTTTACTACCGGTTCTCCAAACTACTCAAAATTTCCACTACCGGTTCTCCAGAACTGGTCAGAACCTGCTGAAGCCCACCTCTGGCTGGAACTAAGGAGAAATTTCCTGACAGTGACAACAATTAATCAATGGAAAGCTTAACTCCCAGAGTTTTGGATGCTCCATCACTGGAGGGCTTCAACAAAAAAAAAATTGGACAGTCATTTCTCCAGGATGGTGTAAGGTCTCCTTCGGCAGAGGGTTGGACTAGAAGACCTACAATGTTCATTCCAACTCTGTTGTTCTGTATTCTGTATGACAATCCTTGGTTTCCTGCAGAATTTCAGGGGAAAGATGTTTAGAGAACATAAGGTAGAGGGTGGACAGCATAAGATTCTATGGTTCAATGGCTTTGTATTAGCCAACAGTCTGGATCACATTTCTCTAGGGTGCTATTTATCACCATGATCTTCAAGCACTGCTAAGCTAGCTCACGAACAGTTTGATCTTTGGAAGTGAGCCTGGGCATGAGTCCTGAGTTCCAAGACACCTCCAAACCATTCTCTTTTCTCCCTTGGGTCTTCTAGGGTGGTGACCGATGAATGCTACCCCTTTACCAGCCAGGAAAAGGAGAGCTCCCATGCCAGTCCACCTTGCATGATGCACACCCAGTCCACTGGCAGGGGGAAGAGGCAAGCTACAGCACGTTGCCCCAACTCACAAACTGACTCCAACGAGATCTACCAATCCACACCTGCATATCGTCTCTCCTCAAATGTAAGTCCTACCTTTTCTTCTTATTAGCGTGCTGGTAAAATTTCTGAAGAGGGGTCAGGGTCTATGGGAAATGGAAATAAGACTAGGCATTGCTATTTGATTTAAGTAGAACACTGCAGGGGTGAAATACTCCTGGTTCGGGGTGGTTCAGACAATCGGTAGTGATGGCAGCTCAAGGCGCTGCCCACCTTCCCGGTCATTGTTACTTCCTGGTTTTAACCAGGAAGTAACCTGTTTTTTACCCTCTGCACATGCACTTCCGAACTGGTAGGGAAGGTAAGTAGATTTCAACCCTGGAGCAGTGGTCAGCATATCAAATTTATTACAGTTTTTGACCAAACTTTACAATAAAAAGGGTATAATAAAAAAGTGAACTAGTTTACAGCAACTATTTGCTATTGGGGAAGGAAAAAATTAATAGGACAATAAAACAACATCTCTAATTAAAGGTTTTGCCAAAACAACAGCATTTATTTCTGGTTTTTTAGCAAAACTGTGAATAGTTGGTTCACTTAACAAACACAATAGTCACTTAACAACTGAAATTGTTGCTTAACAACCGCAATAGTTGCTTTACAACCATGGTGTTTGCTTAACGACGGCTTCAAAAAAGATAGTAAAATGGGTAGGTCACATGGGTGACCTATAGCACTTAGCAATAGCAGTTATATACCACTTCACAATGCTTTACAGCCCTCTCTAAGCGGTTTATAGAATCAGCCTATTGCCCCCAACAATCTGGGTCCTCATTTTATCGACCTTGGAAGGATGGAAGGCTGAGTCAACCTTGAGCCATGTCAGGATCGAACTGCGAACTGCTGGCAGCTGGTAGTCAGCAGATGTAGCCTTCAGTACTTCATTCTAACCACTGCACCACCACCATTCTTATGGTCATATGTTAAGAATTACCTGTAGTCAGTGGCTTAACTCCACCAAGACTGGGAGAATATGGTCACCCATTTTGGTACAGCATGTCAAAACTGGATGCACCAGGCTCTATTTTGGTAGGACAATGGGCTACCTAAACCCAGCAAAGCAAGGAACTCTGAATTTGAACCTGCCCCTGAGCTAATTTTTTACATCTCTGAAAACTTGTGTTGAAATTCTTGGGAGAAAAGTGAAGAACGTTAAGGGAGTCCTTGGTAGTCTCTATTATTAAGTAATATCAGCATGATTATATATTGATTTTCAGTTCAACCAGGCACTCTCTAAATGCTAGTATTATAGTACACACCAATCCCCTGACTAACCATAGGGGTTAATGATGATGATGGACACTGGGAAGCACCAAGGTAGAAAAATATGTTAATAGGATCAACTTGGCCCTTAAGTTGATCAGAACATAAGCTCCTCATCTAGGGAGAAGCCATGAGAAATAAATAATTGCTTTTGATTCTCTATTGATCTAACATCTGTCATTTCTTTTCAGGAGAAAGAGATCATGAAGGAGTTAATGGAAAATGGACCTGTGCAAGGTGAGGCTCTCTGAAATACACATCAGGGTGGAAAGACACACAAAGGAGAAATGATTTGTACTGCAAAACAATGGCTGAGTTGCCCCTTTATTAGTAATATGTCTGCGTTTTTTAAAAAATGATTTATTTCAAGAATACTAAGAATCAAGAGATCGTTATGTAAATAATCTGTTGCGAAGTCCTCCAATGTCAGCGAGCAGACCATCTCCCTCATGAGATCGTAGGAAGATCGCCAGAAAGAAAATCTGGTCTCTGCCCTAAAGTTCACAGGGACGTAATGGTTTTAAATTGGAAATAATTCAGTTGCTGGAATTCTTGTAACCTTATTGACTTCATTTCAATAAATCTTACTAAAGAGAACTCCGTGAGAATTATGCATGGAAAGAATCTAGATAGATAGAATTTTTTTATTGGCCAAGTGTGAGTGGACACACAAGGAATTTGTCTTGGTGCATATACTCTCAGAGTACATAAAAGAAAAGATACGTTCATCAAGAATCATAAAGTAAAACACTTAATGATAGTCATAGGGAACAGATAAGCAATCAAATCCTACTAGGAAATAGGCAATATAAATCTTAAGGATACCAGCAACAAGGTTACAGTCATACAGTCATAAGTGGAAGGAGATGGGTGGTGGGAACNNNNGCCAAACCAGACAGTTATAGAGGTGCAGATGACAGACTCAATAATTCCTCTGTAGAACTGGATCAGCAGCTCCTTGGACAGTTTGAGCTTTCTGAGTTGGCGCAAAAAGTACATTCTTTGTTGTGCTTTTTTGATGACGTTTTTGATGTTAGCTGTCCATTTTAGGTCTTGTGATCTAAGAAAGCTAATTCCAGCAATATTTTTTTTTGTATTTAACCTATTTATTCCCATGCAGACATTTTAATTTTCTTTGTAACAGCCTGCTTATGATTTGGTGAAGTTATGCTCACTTATAATGGAGAAGTTTGCAACTAGCTATTTACACAACGGTCTCTCAAATCTTAAACTGCTTAGGAAGCAACAGTCCACTTTTCTGTTCTCCAGAAGGCAAAAGGAAATATTCTTGAATTGGTCTATAACAGAAAACCAGAAAGACAACATAATATAAAATAAATGAAGGAGACATGTTTTTTTTTAAGGAGCCATTCTTAGCCACAGATAATTGACTATCATTGGATTCCCACAACATGCTGAAGCCTAAACCTGGGTGAACAAAGGCGGTGTTGTTGGACTGTGAACAATAGCTGTGTTCACAGAATATGCAGTGACCAAAGAAAATGAATCATGTGGTGACTTAACATGAGGATCTGGTTCATGCAGCAAGTTAAAATACAAGGTTGCTTCGCACAATTCATTCAATGACAAACCTTTCACCTCGTCTAGCTGTAGGTTGTAGGAATGTAAATTTTCTTTCCAATATGAAGGAATAAAGTAGTTTGGCCGAAAAGTCAAAGATAACTGTGCTGGAAGCCATAAGAAGGGTCGGAAACACAACGAAGTTCTCACTATAGTTTTCACAGCACAATTATTAACAAAAGCTGGCAGGAACTGGTGGTGCTGGCCTGTCTGCATTTAACCAGATTATTTCATCTAACAGTTTCATTCAAGTGTGGATAGCTTTCATCTTGGTTAGCTTGATCCAGTTTAGCAACTTGTGTGAACATAGCCTTTATGACTATTACATGATCCAGTGCCTTCCATCAATCTAGAAAGTGGGTAAATTCAGTCAGTCTGAAGTGAGTTGCGAGTTAGCCTTCGAACCGCAAAGCTTCTTCCACACCAGTTTTAAGCAGGCTGGGCAAGAAAGTGGTGCCACCTAGCAAAGCTTGGTTGGGCTCAAAATTAACCAGGATTTAACTGGTTATCATTTCAGTGGGGAATGGAAAATACCAGGGCTGTCTACCAAGGAAATACCAAGGAAGCCAAAAGAACAAAAACTCCAGGAAGAAAGCAATAAGAAAACTTTTCCATAATGTTATTAAAAACCTGTATGGACTTGCCCAGGAGGTCACCAGGAAAAGGAAAATGAGCAGCACTCTGTCTGGACAGTCATTTGCAGCCTTAGTAATCTGGGCCAATAATGAATCAGGAAACAGCCCAGGCTTGCTTCTAAAACCTCTCAGGGTTAAATACCACTGGCATTATGGCAACTCAGAAGCAAGCTGAGGAAACAAACTTTCCAACCTGCTGGATGCCCAAAGCTGTTCCTTGCATGCTATGTTAATGCTTTTTGGTTGGAACAGTCCGCAATATTCCTGTGACCCAGTGGTGAAATCCAAATTTTTTTACTACTGGTTCTGTGGGCGTGGCTTGGTGGGCATGGCAGGGGAAGGATACTGCAAAATCTCCATTCCCTTCCCATTCCTAGGGGAAGGATATCACAAAATCTCCATTCCCACCCTACTCCAGGGGAAGGATATTGCAAAATCTCCATTCCCACCCCATTCTGAGACCAGCCAGAGGTGGTATTTGCTGGTTCTCTGAACTGCTCAAAATTTCCGCTACCAGTTCTCCAAAACCTGTCAGAACCTGCTGAATTTCACCCCTGCTGTGACCCTCCTGCCCCCCTCCATCCCACTTCCTTAAATGGGTGTCCTTAACTTTCCAAGGTTGGGTTCTTATGAGTTGAATAGAATAGAATAACAGAGTTAGAAGAACCTTGGAGGCCTTCCAGTCCAACCCCCTGCCCAGGCAGGAAACCCTACACCACTTCAGACACATGGTTATCCAACATCTTCTTTAAAATTTCCAGTGTTGGAGCATTCACAACTTCTGCAGGCAAGTTGTTCTACTTATTAATTGTTCTAACTGTTAGGAAATTTCTCTTTAGTTCTAAATTGTCTCTCTCCTTGAACTGGAGAAAACCAGCCATCTTGGAAGTCGGGGTGGAAGATACCCTAAGGTGCAGTTATGGCTGATCTTTAGAAGCTTGTTGGTGGTTCATCTTGAGAGGGCTAAACTCTGCTCTTCAGGTTTCTACAACTGCATGAACAAAGGGTGCAAAATGTTTTGTCTGGTCAAGTGTCATTAAGCCTGGGTACCTTGATGGGGGAGGCAAGAGAGCACAACTGCCACCAATAGGCCAAATTTCTTGACCATAACAAGGTCCTTCCTGGTTCCACCTTCTATGCAAGCAACAAAGTCTTCCATATGTCATGGCCCTATGCACCATCCTCTTTGGTGCAAGAAGTATAGAAACTGGTTGGAGAATTCAATGAGCTCTAGACTTCTGCCCAGTTCCCTAACTTTTGTAGTGTGGGTGAGCCCAGAAATATTGGTATTTGAGTTATGAGGAATAGAGTGTTCATGTCAGATCCTTTTCTAGCCTAGATCCATAATTTGCCTCCTTTCTATTCCTCTGCAGCCATCGTGGAAGTGCATGAAGACTTCTTTGTGTATCAAAGTGGGATTTATCAGCATACTCCTGTAGCAGCTGGAAAGCCAGAGCAGTACCGACGACATGGTACCCATTCTGTCAAAATTACTGGGTGAGTGAGAACACTAGACGTCAATGAGAAACCCAAATCTAAGGTGTCCCTTTGCGAGTGAATACTTTGTCTAATGAGAAATGTCGAAGTTGTGTTTGCTTTGGCACTGCGGTTCCAGCAGTAGATAACAATGTCAGGAAAACTCAAAACTACAGTTAGTTTTTGACTTGATTTATGATGTTTTTTCTGAAACCAGCATTTATTTCCAGTTTTCAGCAAAAATGCCTCATAGCAACAATGGGTTTGCTTAACAACCATAGCATTAACAACCACTGTGTTTGCTTAATGACCATCACAAAAAAGTCATAAAATCAGGTCAGTTATATGGGTTCTATTGCCATTGTAAGTTGAGTGCTTGTTGTTGTTAGTTGTGAAGTCATGTCTGATCCATCACAACCCCATGGACAACGTTCCTCCAGGCCTTCCTGTCCTCTACTATCCCCCGGAGACCATTTAAGTTCACACCAACTGCTTCAGTGACTCCATCCAGCCACCTCATTCTCTGCCATCCCATTCTTCTTTTGCCCTCAGTCTTTCCCAGTATTAGGATCTTCTCCAATGATTCTACCTGCATATGCATATATGAAATTATGGGCCTTCTCTGGAGGTTTGTAGCTTTATTTACATCTGGCTTCCAGAATTTTTCTCAAATTCATCTTCCTACCCATTATTTATTGGCCCTAGAAATGTGTTAGACATTCATTATTTTCCTGTTCTAGAGCAGTAAATTTTGCTCTCTATCTATTCCAATCCAGTCTCTCAGACCCAACCAGAACTCTGTTTGGACTCTATTGGTATTTTTAATACATTATAACAGTATACTATTTAGTATTTGTTAAAATTTCCAGGTGTCAGTCCTAAGTGATCTATAACTTTATACTAACTCATTTTCATCGAGGAAATAAAAGGTAATGCAACTCCAAATGCAGGTAGAAATTTTGTAAAGTGATAGTGCTAATAAGAATGTATGCACGCAAACACACATACTCTGTCTCATACACACTTAGTGTCACCTATAAAGAGTTGTGAGGGCGCAGTGGTTTGAATGCAGTATTGCTAGCTGACTCTGCTCATTGCCAGGAGTTTGATTCTGACCAGCTGAAGGTTGATTTAGTCTTCCATCCTTCTGAGGTCAATAAACTGAGGACCCGGATTGTTTGGGGCAATAGGCTGACTCTGTAAATTGCTCAGAAAGGGCTCCAAAGCACTGTGAAACAGTATATAAGTCTAAGTGCTATTGTGATAAAAAAAACCAGGCAGATTTTCAACCACACCATCACAACCGCAATTTTTACTTTTATATCGTACTTTGAGGATGCCCCTGTCTTCTACAAATCTGTTGTATGTCTACGTTAGGATACTCTGTACCATTTTGGTTGAAAAAGGACTAAAGTGACAATAACAGGCCTGAAAAGGACAACTGGAACATTTTCAGTTAAGAAAAGGCTAGGAAGTTTGGGATCCTCCCACTTAGAAAAAGATTGAAGTGGATCAAGTCATGTACGGCATGGAGTAAAAACATAGGGTGAAGTTCTCATCATTTTTTCTCTGCAACCAGACTGAGAGTCAGCTGGTAATGCTGAGCAAAAGATTTTAGACAGGCGAAATGAATAACTTCCTCTCACACTACACACCATTAACCTGTGAGATGTGTTCCTCTATTGCCCCTTCTATATGACAGCTGAAAAGAAAGTCACTTATTTCTCCCTCGCTCCTCTATGTTCCTGGCCACCATGATGAATTTATCTCATTTTAGATAACTACTGTCACCCACACAATTGCCAGGCAGAGTCCTGCAGCTGTTAGCATCTGCCTTTTACTGATAGAAGATTGATAACAGGTGATTTCAAACTGATTTTTTTAAAACAATTTTTTGGACAGCTTTTACACTACTGGTGTTTAAATTTTCATTTTTTTAATCATCCAGATTTATGTTCTTCCCTTGCAATACCTTTGCATTATTTTATCAGTAAAAGGTAGGTATTGTCCAAGATGGAATGATGACTACTATTCGCTTGGATGGTTTAAAAATAGACTAGTTAGTTAATTAGCTTGTTAGTTAACTATTTATTTGTTAAATTCATAGATTGCCCAACTCCATCCTGAGTTTGGGCAACATACAATATGAATGTAAAAGCATAGAATACAGAAAATATAAAATATAAAAATAACACAAAATTATCACAATCACTCTACAAAAATCTGCCATCTATTTTATTTATTTATCATTTTTTTTAACAATCTGAAGCAAATATACCTAATATTCCTTCTTCCTCCTATTTTTCCCACTGTGAGGTAGGTTGGGCTCAGAGAGAGAGATTTGCCAAAAGAAACGCAGCTGGCTTTCATGACTAAGGGGGAACTAGAACTCACCATCTCCTGGTCATTAGCCCAAAGTCTTCCAGCCAATTTTTGTACCTAAGGTACAAAACTAGAACTCACCATCATTTTGGTGAGTGGTCCAAAGTCCACCTTTCTTGGTGATTGGTCTAAGTCACCCAGCCAACTTTCATATTTAAGGTGGGACTAGCTAGAACTCACCATCTCCTGGTTTCTAGGCTTATTAGCTTGACCACTACACCAAATAGGTTTGGTGTAAGCTTGGGGAAAGAGGCAGGTTTTAAGGGCTCTTTATTAATAATTCTTTATTGGCCAAGTGTGATTGGACATACAAGGAATTTGTCTTGGTGCATACGCTCTCAGTGTACATAAAAGAAAAGATATATTCATCAAGAATTATAAGGTACAACACTTAATGATAGTCATTGGATACAAATAAGCAATCAAATCACATTAGGAAACAGTCAAGCCAAGCCATTCATTATTTAAAGAAGGGATGTGGAATTTCAGATTGAAGTTAATAAAGGTAAAGGTAAAGGTTCCCCTCACACATATGTGCTAGTCGTTCCTGACTCTAGGGGGCGGTCCTCATCTCCATGTCAAAGCCAAAGAGCCAGCGCTGTCCGAAGACGTCTCCATGGTCATGTGGCCAGCATGACTAAACACCAAACGCGCACGGAACACTGTTACTTTCCTACTAAAGGTGGTCTCTATTTTTCTACTTGCATTTTTTACATGCTTTTGAACTGCTAGGTTGGCAGAAGCTGGGACAAGTAACGGGAGCTCGCCCCGTTACACAGCACTAGGGATTCAAACCGCTGAACTGCCGACCTTTCGATCGACAAGCTCAGTGTCTTAGCCACTGAGCCACCATGTCCCTTATTTGAAGTTAATAGACTCCCTCAATATGATCAACAGGAGCTCACGGGGAGCAGAAAATTGCTTGCTAAATCTAACCTTCCCTAAACTGAGAATCACATTCTTTAAAATTAGATTTAACATTCTTCCCTCTGCACTTCATCAAGACAGATATGGTACAATCCCTGTGGCTGCCCCTATTATCCCCTGTGATGACAAGGAGGTTGAAACTGTCTCACACATATTACAGCATTGTACTTTTTACAGAGACATTAGGTCAATCTACATTGTACCCTTAATAGATAAATAACCTGGATGGCCAGATCAATTTTAGATGAACTTTCTCCTTTAGGGTCTAAAACCATTGATTACGTGTGCAGGAGCTAAATGTTCTATTGCCTCAATGAAAGCAAGCTATAACTGGTCTTTGCTAGCTGCTGATTTATTATATTTATTTGCTTCACTCTGATTTTGTTTGGTTGGTTTTTTTAAATTTTGCTGGTCATTTTCTGAATAAATATTATTAATTAGAAATTAGAAATTGCTCTTTGAGGAGCATTAAGGGAAAAAAACCCCACACAAATGAGAATTTCTCTGTCTAGAATTGGATCAAACTCGATCATGAAAATGAAGCAGGCAGGATGGTCCAAAGCTTTTATTTATCTCTGTTTTGGTGCTGAGTATGGATGAAAGAGTTGGTTTGTTTTTATCTGCGTTGTGGAAAATTTTTCGAATCTTTTGTGCTGTGAAATGCAGATGATAAAACCTTCTGGATCTCTGCCAAGAGTACAGTCTTGGCAGCTGGATTCCTCACAACTCAGCCAACTTTCCTCCAGTGATGCCTTCTCCTCACACACACATACACAACACAACAGTTGCCTTTTAAAGGCAATCTTTGCATCTCAGCTTCTGAACCATTTGGGCAACACTTCAGGGAAAATTTGAACTGGATAGCAGCAGATCAGGAAAGCTGCAAAGTGGTAAACCAGAGGTTCCCAACATCACCACCACCAGACTTGGCAACTTTAAGATGTGTGGTCTTCAGTTCCCTAAATTTCCCAAACAGAGCTGCATTGTCTTCACATTGGTGATCACAAAAGCCATCCAGTAAAACACTCAGCATTTGCACAAAAGTAATGGATGGAGTGGCTCAGTGGCTAAGCCACTGAGCTTGTCAATCGGAAGGTCGTCAGTTCAACAGTTTGAATCCCTAGTGCCGTGTAATGGGGTGAGCTCCCGTCACTTGTCCCAGCTTCTGCCAACCTAGCAGTTTGAAAGCACGTAAAAAAGGCAAGTAGAAAAATAGGGACCACCTTTGGTGAGACGGTAACAGCGTTCCGTGCCGCTTTGGCATTGAGTCATGCCGGCCACATGACCACGGAGACATCTTTGGACAGCGCTGGCTCTTCGGCTTTGAAACGGAGATGAGCACCACCCCGTAGAGTCGGGAACAACTAGCACATATGTGCGAGGGGAACCTTTACCTTTACCTAATGGATGGAGGCTTCTTAAAGAGAAGTCCAACTTTGAAGTAAGAAGAAATTTCCTGACTGGGAGAACAATTAATCAGTGGAACATCTTAACTCCCAGATGTATGGGTGCTCCATCACTGGAGTTTTCAAAAATATACTGGAGAACTATTTGACTGAGATGGCATTGACTGAACAGGGGATTGGAATAGAAGACCTCTGATGTCCCTTCCAGCTCTATGATTCTGTGTTCTAAACTGGAGAACTGAGCCCCTTGTACCACCACGCTACTTGGATGAGTTCAGGGCAGTGTTTCCCAAACTTGGCCACTTGAAGATGGTGGACTTCAAGTTCTAGAATTCCCCAGTCATGTTTGAAATGTAGTGCTCTGAGGCAAAGGTGGGTTTCAGCAGGTTCTGACCAGTTCTGGAGAACCGGTAGCAGAAATTTTGAGTAGTTCGGAGAACCGGTAGT
>JANHZT010002970.1:454251-468083 GCA_032468215.1 Stegonotus admiraltiensis
GATACCAGCAACAAGGTTACAGTCATACAGTCATAAGTGGAAGGAGATGGGTGGTGGGAACGATGAGAAGATTAATAAAGAATTCTATTCTATTCTTCTCTGCTCAAAATCAAAAAAGGCATCTGATGTCAAAACCAACAAATTACGAGCATTTTCTTCTTTCAGTACTTGGAATGCTGAACTGAATGTTTTTCAGCTCTGGGTTCTTAGCATGTGAAATGGTGATGCCGAATACCATTGTTATTTTAAGGGGTTTAGTGACATATTTTGATTTCTCTTTCATTTTATGAAATCTACAGAAGTTAAGAGCTCATTCTGAGCTAATATTTTTGTTTGGGGTTTCCCCCACCCCCTCTTGTTTATTGAATAAAGGAGAAGGAGAGGGGAATCTTTATGTAGCTTCAAAGCTTTTGCTGCTGTGAAAGTCTCAGCCTTCTGATTCCCGTTCCAGAGTCATGTGCCACCAGTCAAGATCAGCTCTTGCAGTCTCCTGACCACAGCAAGACCATGAAGTCACGGTACCAGATTTTTATACAAATTTTGCGGTGATTGTTGTTTCTGGGGAGCTTCTGCGCAGACCCTAGTGCTGGGTACTGTGGAAATTAGCCACTCAATGGGGCATCTCTGCTATTGTTATTAAAGAGCTCCTGACAACTTGTAAGAGATTTGAGTATCATCTTGCTTGATATGTATACTTATGTTTGCTTTTAAATCTGTCTGCTTGAGCTAATAACAACACATAAAATCTTTTTACTGACTAGAGCCGTGATGGCGAACTTATGGCATGGGTGCCACAGGTGGCACGCGGAGCCATATCTGTGGGCATGTGAGCATTGCCCTAGCTCAGCTCCAGCACACATGTGTGCACTGGCCAGCTGATTTTTGGGCCTTCCAGGCCCACTGGAAGTCAGGGAACAGGTTGTTTCTGGCCTCCGGAGGGCCTCTGAGGGGGTGGGGAAGGCTGTTTTCATGCTCCCCAGGCTCCAAGAAAGCCTCTGGAGCCTGGGGAGGGCAAAAAAATGGGCCTTCTGGGCCCACCGTTAACCTTTTTGCCATCCCATGCCATAAGCGGGGGTAGCGCAGGGAGGTCACGTGCACATGTGTGGGGGTGCGGGGTGTGGGGGGCCATTGAATCATGGGTGTGGGCATGCGTGCACACAGCACCCCCCATGCTCCCCACACTTTTGGCACGGGATGGCAAAAAGGTTAGCCATCACTGGACTAGAGTGTTCATTATCTCTGTATCCAAAAGAATCAGCCTGATGACTGCCCTTTAACTCGATAAAACAGCATGCCATCCAAGGCTTGGGTGCAGAATGTCACAGGATGCCTTGCAGAGTTGTGACTTAACAACAGGCCCTTAGCATAAATATATATTTTATTTACAAACTGTTGTGCTTCTTAGGTTTCCTCTCTTTTGCTTGGCTGTTGACTGGAATTGCTATATAGGAGCTAGAAAAATGAATGCAGCAAAAGGAACATTTGCTGCACGCCAGATCTGATAGCTCCACTATTAATGGAGTTCTTGTGGTCTACTGCTAAAGTTCTTAATGATGACTTGGTAGCGGAGTTGATGCTTTGGGACACAGAACGCAACCCAATTTCCTGCTTTAACTGTAAAACTCTCTCAAATAAAGTCTTTCAGTGGGAGGGAGAGGTGGGGAAATGACATACAGCTTGAATCATTAAGCCTTTCCTCATGTTCCTGTGTCTCATTGTAAGCTCTAAAACAAAACAAAACAAAACAAAACAAAACAAAACAAAACAAAACAAAACAAAACAAAACAAAACAAAACAAAACAAATAAATAAATAGATGTTTTCTCCAAGGAAGGTTGTGTGGATGACAAGATCCCAAGAGTGTGCCTCCTAATTACCAGTTATGATCAGTTTCTATCATGGTTCAGCCACAGAACATTTTTGCAAAGGACTTTGCAGCTGCTGATAAATGGTCCCCGGGGAGCCCTTTAGAGGCATCCAAGACTGCAGCCCCAGCTCTTTCGCTTCCAGCCAAGTCCATTAAAAAAAGCAAATAGGCTTCAATTATGAGGCTGAGGAGGGGCATGGCAGAGATGTTGTCAGCTTAGCCTAGATCAGGGTTGCTCAACCTTGGCAGTGTTAAGATGTGTGGACAACTCCCAGAATTCCCCAGGCAGCTGGGGAGTTGAAGTCCACACATCTTAACATTGCCAAGGTTGAGAAACAGTCTTCCAGGTACTATGGTTGAGACGTCCCAGATAGAAGATGCCAGATAAATGGAGATGGGCAAATGACTTTCCTTTTCTTTAAAAAGGGGAGGAAAGGAAGACTCGAATCTTGTAAATGGATTGTATACTTCATTGTTTGACTGGGGAAATCTGGGAATTGAAGTTCATATATCTTAAACTTGCCAAGGTTAAGAAACACTGTCCTAGAGCAGAGGTCTTCAAACATGGCCGCTTTAAGACTTGTGGACTTCAACTCCCAGAATTCTCCAGCCAGCATAGCTTCTGGAATTGAAGTCCACAATTCTTAAAGCGGCCAAGTTTGAAGACCTCTGTCCTAGAGATTTGAACAAAACAAAGTTCTTCAGTGTTCTAGGATGCAATTAATCTGGCCAGGAGATTTAAACCTAATCACAATTCAGCTCTCCCCTGCATACATTTCTCCCAAGCCTCAATCTTTCTTGTCCATACCACTCTTCAGTTTCCAGGAGAAACCCATACTTTTTTATGCTGCAGAAGACTGAACCAAACCATAGGTTGAGTGCCTCTACTTTCTTCTCTTGTTTGCATTTTCCTTTCTTAAATGGGAAGCTGATAAACTGGGTTTTTTTTCCTTTTCTTTTGAACATCTGGTCTGGGAATTCTGGGAGTTGAAGTCCATGGATCTTAAAATTGCCATGGCTGAGAAGCACTAGGCCAGAGGTCTGCAACCTTAAATCCTCAAAGAGCCATTTGGAGCAGTTTCCCACAGAAAAGCAAACACCAGGAGCCACAAAACCCTTCCCGTGCCTGACTATTTCTTGAGCGGCCACAAAACTAGCATATATAGTGGAATTAAATGTTCTATTTTCTTCTGAAACTTTTCTTTTCTTGGATTTATCCATGGTTGGCCTACCGGGGGTTGAAAAGCTCAATAAATAATGTGCCGGCGGGTGTCACACATTGGTGGTTGTGACACATATTTTGACTGACAGGGAGCCACAGCAGAGGGGTGAAAGAGCCACATGTGGCTCCAGAGCTACAGGTTGCTGACCCCTGCACTAGGCTATGAGATTCTCTTGACTAGACCAGTTAATTATTTGTATACTTCAGGAGAAGCTGAGCAGCTTCAGATAGGAGCATTAGGTTGCCATCAAAAGCTGGCCTGAAACAAACATCTAAGGATTTGAAGATTCCTCCTTATGCAAAATAGTTGAACAAATGTATGCATCTCCAGACAAGACAAAAACATAATAAATGAATAAACAAACACACAGGCAAGCTGTTAGAGATCATCAACGTTCCCATGGAAATAACCACATTTTCAATAAGTTAACAAAAAAACAATGCAGAAACTGTCAGAGTAAACACATTGCTCATGGAGGACCTGAAGTTATTGCCGTTGCAAGGAACAAAGAAAGGTCTTGGGTTGTGTTAAGATGAGGTGTCTGGCAATTCCTGGAAAACCTTAAAAAATTTCATAGCAGGAAGAATTTAGAGGAGAAATACATAGAGGAGGATCAGGAAGTCAGGAGGGGTCCAAAAAAAGTCCACATAGTATGCAATCAAAGCCCCATCCTTTGCACAGTTATTGTCACCATTTGGATTACCGTACATTGACTTTTTGGAACTTTTCCAAAAAGATGAGAAGATAAATAGTGTGTTGGGGCCAGGAATGATCATTAAGGTCAGTGTTCTGTGGCACTCTGCCCCGTTGGGCAAATAATGCTGTCCATTTATGATGTCACCTGAACATGCTGTTCTGTAGCAACCACTTTATTTTATTTAGTAGATTTTTTATCTTGCCTTTATTTTATTTTATAACTAACCCAAAAACTTACCTAATACTCCTTCCTCCTCCTATTTTCCCCACCACCACCACCACCGCCCTGTGAGATGGGTTGGGCTGAGAGTGAGTGACTGGCTCAAGGTCACCCAGCTGGCTTTCATGCCTAAAGAGGGACCAGAACTCACCACCTCTTGATTATTGGTCCAAAGTCACCCAGCCAGATTTCATGTCTAAGGTGGGTCTAGAACTCACAACTTCCTGGTTTCTGCTTCAGCAACTTAACCACAACATCAAACTTATTTTGCGCCCCTATTCTATTAAAGCAGGGGTTATGTGCTGTACTAAAAAGGATTAAAGTGGGAGCCCTTTCATATGGGAGTTGGCTTTAATAGGGTAGCTTTTATCTTTGGGATAGCTGTCTCTGGGATGCAACTACTGGCATTCCTTCCTCTCCAGTTTAATTTATCTGTCTTATCTCATACCAAGCTGAATCCATGTGCTGCTTTGGCGACTATTTCCATGTCCAGCAAAACCATAAAGTTCCAGAATTTTATGGGAAATACCAAGAATGACAAACTTGTGTGCACTAATGCATGCCTATTCAAAATGGTACCAGTTTTGGGTCCTGAGCGAGGAGGGGATGGAGTTTAAAGTAGACAGAGAAAAAAAAAATCACATCACAAAAGGCATACCGTATTTTTCAGACTATAAGACGTGCCGGTGTATTAGACGCACCAAGATTTCAAAGAGGTAAGTAAGAAAAAAAAAATGTTTTTGCCCTCCCTGGCCTTCAGGAACACTCTGCAGGCCTCCCAAACCCCCTGTGTGCCATTTTTCGCAAAAGCAGACAAAAAATGGGCCATTTTTCAGCCATTTTTACATAAAACGAGGCGAGCAGAGGGTTTGGAAGGCCTCCAGAGAGCTCCTGGGGGCTGGGGGAGGGTCTGTTTTTCACAAAAATGGAATGAGCAGGGTAGGGCTTTGGGAGGCCAAAAATGCCTGTATTCGGTGTATAAGGCGCACCGACATCTTTTAGGGAAGAAAAAGGTGTGTCTTCTACTCTGAAAAATATGGTAGCTGCTTTCTCCATTATAAAATACAAAGCCGCATTGAAATGTAAGAATGCGGGACTGTAGCTTTGAAAGCAAGGATGAATGGGAAAGGAGCATCATTTCTCAACAAATAAAATGTTTTCTGCATTCTGGCCTACCAGATGTATCTGGAAGGTTTGCATACTAGACAGGAGGAATACATCTCTCTTCAGTTTTCTCTTGCTCCCTAGCAACTGATGCCTTACATACAACTGAAGGACAACAAGCGTGATGCCTGAAATTCAGAGACTGGTTTAAAACAACAGGCAAAATTTAAGGTTGGGGGCATCTAGTTCATTGCAATTATTTTATTTTGTCTCTGCCTTTAGGAAGATTTCCTTGAATTTTTCAGCAGCTCATGATTAAGCAAACACATTGCTAGATATATAATAAGCCCAGATAGGAAGCTATTGTGCAGGGCTGGTACTAGAGATGGGTAATGTGGAACATCTGCAAAGGTGCATGATTTTCAGTGAGCATCGCTGATCAATAACATCCCTTGACTAGGCTTTAAAAAGGAACTTCACAAGTATGAGAAGAGTAGGAGAAAAAAGATGGGGTCACTTCTCTTGTCTCTTGTCTTCTCTTACCCAAATCCTGATTGGGACATAGAGGAGAACAAACCTAGAAACAGAAGGGAAGAAGAGGAGATCCATGGAGGAATTCTGAGGGTTCTGAGGATTATCATTATAAGGAAGAGCCTCAATGCATCTCCCAACCACAGAAAAGTAGCAAGAAATAATCTGAATAAGGAACACAATATAGATATATGTGGACTCTTAAACTCTTAAAATTCTGCAGCCAACATGTGAGCTGTACTGTTCTGGGGGATTCTGGGAGTTGAAGTCCACGTGTCTTAAAGTTGCCAAGGTTGAAAAACATTATTCTAAGTAACGTGATCAGGTCACAAGAGAAAATTTGTAGCAGAGTTTCAAAATGTCAATTGATATGCCTGACTGGCTACGTTTGCTTCTTCCTCCCTGTCGTATCTTCCTCGTTAAAACTCCTTTATTACATTTCCTTCGTGAACACCTGAACAGATAACCAACACAATTGTTCCACAATGTTCACTTATTTCCATTCATTTATTTTATGCAAGCAAAGGATAACTCACTTTCTCATCTGCTGCATTCAAGGTATGGATTCTTAAATAAATAATAAAAAAGAAGGCTCTGCAAAGGGAAGGACAATAAACCTTTATTATAAAAATCAATAAAGATGTAGCTGAAAGAACAACAAAGCAAAACAAATCCAACTCTGTCAGGTCTTAGAAAGTGACCCTTTTCATGCTTGATTAAATTTGGGGTGGGGGGGCAGTTTTGCTTTGCTGCTTTGATTCCGGTCCATCAGTGTTTTCTCCCTATAGCAAGCATGGGCATTGCAACACCTGGGCTCTTGTTGAGGATGATGATATTATTATTATTGTTGTTGTTGTTGTTGTTGTTATTACTTTAAAAATAGCCGCTGGTGCAATGCAAAGCAGTTAAGGGGGAGAAAACACAAACAGGGCAGCAAGTAAGAGGCGTCTGCTGTTTACAGCAATCTTTAGCCAATTAAAAAATAACAGGTCTGTAAGTAATGAAGGATGGAATGTCTGTTTTACAGTCTGCCAGCAAACAAAGACGAGTTTCAGAGGGCTGAATGGAGCACAAGAACTTATGTCCTAATACAGGGGACCTAATAGTCCATGACAGTGGTGAAATCCAATTTGTTTTTACTACTGGTTCTGTGGGCGTGGTTTGTGGGCATGGCAGGGGAAGGATACTGCAAAATCCCCATTCCCTCCCCACTCCAGGGGAAGGATACTGCAAAATCTCCATTTCCACCCCACTCCAAGGGAAGGATACTGCAAAATCCCCATTCCGTCCCCACTCTGGCCCCACTCTGGGACCAGCCAGAGGTGGTATTTGCCGGTTCTCCGAACTACTCATAATTTCCACTACCGGTTCTTCGAACTACTCAAAATGTCCACTACCAGTTCTCCAGAACCTGTCAGAACCTGCTGGATTTCACCCCTGGTCCATGACAGCTAAAACATCAGGGGTTTGCTAGCACCTTTCTCCGACTAACCCTAACCCTAATTCTATTAAAGGTAGTAGCTCACAAAAGCTTTAAAAAACTGAATTAGTCAGAAAAGACATTACCAGACTCCTTGGACATCCGTTGTAGTAACAGGTAGGGCAGGGATAGCTACTACACCACTTTATAGCTGTGTTTGAGGCCAAAGACTCAAGGACCAGGTTTCAGACACGTAGAAAGTCCTGCCTAATTAACCAATAGAATTTCTCACCAGGATACTGTAGGTGGTAGTGATCAGGTAAGTTTAGAAGGTAAAAATAATGGACTATGAGAATAGCCTTGAGGAATAAGAATACCAAATAACAGAGTGGGAAGGGACCTTCCAACTGGAATGACAAAAGAAAGCAAAGGTAATAGTAATAGGTGCCTTGGGTTCAATCCCAAAACAACTGGAGCACCATTTAAACATCAGTGGCATTGACAAAATGATCATCAAGTCAATTGCAAAAGGCAGCTTTACTTGGTACAGCTTACATCCTGCGACGATACCTCTAACATCCTCAAACATCCACATCTGGCTATCCCAGATCCTTGGGAAGGACTTGATGGTGGACAAAAATGCCAAATCCAGCCTGAACATTCGGCAGAGTTTGCGACGAAACATAATAATAAGCATTCAGTGTAACCCATACCAACAAAAGTTCTTTTTTTTTCAAAGTTAAAGGGGTCTTGAGAGCAAAAATTTAATGTTGCTGTAGAGAATCGGAGAGATGATCTTAAGGGAAATAGACAAGAATCCTTACATAAGCAAAGAGGGCTGTACAATTCTTTAATTCCTGGAAAGCAGGTAGTCCTTGACTCACAATAGTTCATTTAGTGACCATTCAAAGTTAAACGACATTGAAAAGTCTGACTTATGACCATTTTTTATGACTGCTGCAGTATCCCCATGGTCACATGATCAAAATTTGAACCCGTGGTAAAATGTAAAATTTGTTACTACCGGTTCTGTAGGCGTGGCTTGGTAATATGACTGAGTGGGTGTGGCCAACTTTTTTTTTTTTTTACTTTTAAAACCATTTTTTCTACATGCTTTTAAAAACCTCTGACGATCCCAGCTGAGTTGCCTGATCGGCAGAGGCTTTCTTTTCTTTTTTTAAAAGCCTCTGATGATTCCCGCTGAGCTGCGCGATCATCAGAGGCTTTTTTTTTACTTTTAAAAGCATTTTTTCAGCCAAAGAGTTTGTAAAAAAAATGCTTTTAAAAATAAAAATAAAAAAGCCTCTGATGATTGCACGGCTCAGCTAGGCATGGGGGCGGGGGGGGGCAGGGATTTTTGCTACCAGTTCTCAAAACCACCTGCCTCCATCGCTACCGATGAGTAGTTTGGAGAACCGGTAGTAAAAATTCTGACTGGCCCCATCCCCATCTATGTTCTGCCTCCCGAGTCCCAGCTGATCTGGAGGAAATGAGGACTTTGCAGTATCCTTCCCCTGCCAGACCAAGCCACGCCCACCAAGCCATGCCACACCACACCCACCAAGCCATGCCCACAGAACTGGTAGTAAAAAAAAATTGAAACCCATCACTGCTTCAACTGTGGATTTTACATTTCTAGAAAATGCAGTATTTATGATAGTTGCAGTGTCCTGGTGTCACATGCTCACTTTTTATGACCTTCTGACAAGCAAAGTCAATGGAGAAACCAGTTTCACTTAGGAACAGTTATACTAAATTTTAATAAATGCAATGATTCACTTAACAACTGTGGCAAGAAAGGCCGTAAAATGGGGCAAAATTCACTTAACAACTGTCTCACTTAGCAACAGAAACTTTGGGAAACAATTGTGGCTGTAAGCAGAGGACTGCCTGTATTCAGAACAGACTCATGCAAACACAAATTCCTGATTCACTGGAGCATAAGAAGGAGGGGAAGTAAACCAGTGGTGGGTTTCAAATTTTTTTTTACTACCGGTTCTGTGGGTGTGGCTTGGTGGGCGTGGCTTGGGCGTGGCAAGGGAAGGGAAGGGAAGGGAAGGATACTGTAAAATCCCCATTTCCTCCTGATCAGCTGGGACTCGGGAGGCAGAGAATAGATGGGGGTGGGGCCAGACAGAATTTTTACTACCGGTTCTCCGAACTACTCAAAATTTCTGCTACCGGTTCTCCAGAACTGGTCAGAACCTGCTGAAACCCACCTCTGAAGTAAACCACAGTCTTGTAAGATTCTGTTATTACATATCACAATGTTGTTTGATCTGGTCCACTCCAAGGGGGCAACTATCCTTTGCAGGACAAATAGGCAGGGAGGGTGCTATTGATCTGTCTCTCCCTTTCCCTCAAATCTGGGGAAGCTGCTTGAACCCCCTTTTTAAATTCTGCATTATTCTTTCAACCGTCAGGGCTGAAAGTAGCGACTTTACTCTTAGTTAGCTTCAACTTTGACTAGTTTTGAGCGTGCTGCTCGAATCAAAAGCCCATTCAGTCTAATCTACAGTTCAGTGTGCTGTAGGAGCAGAGGAAATGAGCTAATTCAAGAACCAAACTAAGTACATTGTTGTAACCTAGCTATTTAATTTAAAGCATTCCAGGCAAAGATCTGAATGTTCTCTTTTGTCACTAGGCAATCCTCAAAATGTTCCACAGCTGCCTTGGCTGTCCATTTTTCCATTAAACCCCCAGGGATAATATTGTGAGGAAACCCCTCTTGTGGTATTTGTGCCACGCTCCACAGGGAGTCATGTCCTTGAAAAGTAGGTTAAGAGCATCTCTTTCCCCCTGGAGAAGTTCAGAGCAACTATCTACTCCATTTCTCTGCCCGGAAATTTGGGGGAGAACTTCAAAAGGCCGTCTCTGCTGTGCTGCAAAGGGTCCAGATGGACGTTTTAATATGCAACGGCAGATGGTCCTTTGCAGCAATTTCACAAACTCTCCAGATAACACCTGTTTTCTCTACCCCACAGCCCCTGTTTTAGCATGCCTCCTCCTGCCTCTTATCTAAATGGGGATAATTCATTTAGATTGAAGCAAGTCACGACTGGCCTTTCAAATTTTGTGGGTAGAGAAAAAGGGGTGATTAAAATTTTCCACATTGTTTTCAGAGGATGGAGAATTCTCCAACAATTTCTCCAACACAGGATTCCCGCTTAGCAAGGACAGTCGTAGTGCCACTGAGGGGTCGTGATGGATTGGGGAATCTTAGAGGAAGTCCCCCTCCCATTGTCCTATTTGGGGAATGAATGGAAGGGCTCTGGCCAATTAAGAGACCATGGCAGGACTGAAATTCAGAAGGTTCTGACAGGTTCTGGAGAACCGGTAGCGGAAATTTTGAGTAGTTTGGAGAACCAGCAAATACCACCTCTGGTTGGCCCCAGAGTGGGGAGGGAATGGGGATTTTGCAGTATCCTTCCCCTGTCACACCTACCAAGCCACACCATGCCCACCAAGCCACACCCACAGAACCAGTAGTGAAAAAATTTGGATTTCACCACTGGACCATGGCAGTGCCCCTCCCCCCCACATACCTTTTGGCTATCAGGGACTGGTTTCATGGAGAGAGGTTTTTTCATGGACCGCATGGGCATGGTTTCACATGCTGCCTGCATCCCACAGATGGGGCTTTCCTTGTTTGCATGGCCTGATTTCTGGCATGCTGTAGACTGGTGTCAGTCCAGGGACTGGGGGCTGGGGACCCCCGGATCATGGTGTAGTAAAAGACAGGATGTTCACACATGATGCTTCGCTACCTTGATGCTAAAGCAGTACAAGAAGATTCTATTGCATGTATGTATGTACGCATGCATGCGTGCATTAAATGTCTATGCCACCAACTGCCTTACATGATGGGCAGCTTACAAATTATAGAAACAAGTGAAAAATACTTAAAAAGATTAAAATGAACCAACCTTAAGGTATTATTAAAAACTGCACTAAAACCCAAGCCAGAGCATTTGGGAAAATCACAGGGATCGGCACCCCTGAAGTGTGATGGATGAGCCTCACCTGGGAAAACCACCTTCATGATCATGGTATCTTCCCTGCCAGGTAAGTACAAGTAGTCCTCAACTTACAACAATTCATTTAGTGACTGTTCAAAATTACAACAGCACTAGAAAAAAAGTGACTGATGACTATTTTTCACACTTAATTTCAAAATTCAGATGCTTGGCGCCTGACTGATATTTATGACATTGCTGTGTCCTGGGGTCATGTGATCACCTTTTGCCACCTCCTGACAAGCAAAGCCAATGGGGTAGCCAGATTCACTTAACAACCGGGTTACTAACTTATCAACTGCAGTGATTCACTTAACAACTGTGGCAACAAAGCTCATAAAATGGGGCAAAACTCACCTAACAAATGTCTCACTTAAGAACAGAAACTTTGCACTCAATTGTGGTTGTGAGCCAAGTATTGGATCTATTTGATCCATGAAAATTGATCTAGAATCCCCTTCTCAAAATCAAATGCCCAAAAAGCAGATTTTCTTTCATCAGAATGAAATAAAGTCTAGTAAAAGGTCCAGTGAAAAGGAAAAAGAGTCTAAATCAGCGTTTTTCCAGACTTGGCAACTTTCAAATGGGTGGACATCTTCTCTCAGAATTCTCTGGCCAGCATGCTGGGATGTGAAGTCCACCCATCTGAAAATTGCCAAGTTTGAAATACACTGGTCTGTATTAAAAAAAAAAGCTTCAGTTTATAGAGAAGCAGGAGACAGGAGATCTTTGTCAATGATGCTAGTCATTTTTTCCTTTGGGCTTCACCCCTTCCGACATTGCTTCCTCCCACAGCTCCAGTATTATCAATTTTGCTTGTGTGTTGTTGCACAGATGCACTCTAGCTCATAACTCTCATCCTTTAGAGGGGAGAGAATGGAAAACTGTGTGAGATGGAGGAGGGCAGGATAAATATTGGGAAGATTAAGCATCCCTTTATGATTTAAGGCCAAGGTGCGCGCACACACACACACACACACACAAAAACACAGCCAGATTTTCAGCAGCAAAATATGGAGCTGTCACGAAATGTACAGATATTGTATTGCAGATCTGACAGGAAGAACAAATGTGAGAAAAGATCGGGATACATTCAGTGAGGAGGGAGGGAGGCCAGGTGGCATATGGCCAACCCAATTAAAAGAGTCTGGCAAAGCAAAACAAAATAAAAGCAAAAGTCACTATCTGAAGCTATAAGTGGAGCTATTAGGTCCTCCGTTCCATTCTCCCCAGCTCAGGGAAGCAATTGAGACGATCTCAAGACTTGCAGGAACCACGGATGTGCTTGGAATAAGTACATCTGCTGCTGAGCAAAGACAGATGCACAAATGAGCAACGATGTGCAAGGAAGCAGAACGGATTGCCTCCAAGTTCATCTCTGCTTGCTCTCCCCTTCGGAGGGCCTGGCCTGTGAATACTAGCTCAGCTCTGCTGGGCCTGTTTGGCTCAGACCAGGGGGCAAAACTGCAGGAGATCAGAAGAGGACTTTAAGGGGGTTTTTTTTGGAGGGGGGGGTGATGGTAGCATGGAGGATAACCACAGGAGAATGCTTCCTCTTAAGATTAGGATTCTGCTAACCAACAAGGTGCCCTCCCGGTGGAGAATTTGCCCAGACATTTTGGGAAAATTGGCACCTTCCAAACCTTTGACAGACAGATTAACAGAATTGGAAGGGACCTTATAGGTCATCTAGTCCAACCCCCCAGTCAAGCAGGAGATCCTACACCATTTCTGACAAATGGCAGTCCAATCTTTCTTGAAAGTCTCAAGGAATGAAGCTCCCACCACTTCCGAATGCAACTTCTGTTCCATGGGTTGATTGTTCTCACTGTCAGAAAGTTCCTCCTCATTTCTAGGTTGAATCTCTCCTTAGTCAGTTTCTATCCATTATTCCTTGTCTGGCCTTCAGGTGCTTTGGAAAACAGCTTGACCCCCTCCTCTCTGTGGCAGCCCCTCAAGTATTGGAAGAAAGCTATCATGTCTCCTCTGGTCCTTCTCTTCTCTTCACTAGACTAGCCATGCCCAGTTCATGTAACGGTTCTTCATATGTTTTAGTCTCCAGTCCCCTAATCATCTGTTTTCCTGTGGAACTACAATGCACAAAACCCTTTAAGATACACCAGAACATTTGCAAACTGAGGAGGTGAGAAGTATGGCCTGCCAACGTCAATGTTTTATCCCACAATGTCCCTAAATGCCAAGCTACCAAGCCAAGGAGTATTTGAGAATCATCAATAATTAGACCTGAAAGCCAACACTCCAGAAGATAGGCTCAAGATACAGAAGGATCTCAACAGACTGTCCCTATCTAAAAATTCAACGGTGAGAAAAGTAAGGTTCTGTATTTTCTTGAAGGCAAGAAAAAACAAACGCATGGGTACAGAATAGGTAGTATCTGACTCAATAGTTGTAACTGGGAGAGGGAAGGCAAGATTCTTCCACCAAATTGGTCTAAAATAGACTTCCTTAAGTCAAACCCAGTTCATGGTACTTCATGGGCATGTCAATAATATAGAAATGGCTTGCTACTGTCTTCTTCTCACACTTTTTCTTAACTTCTTAACCCTGGGAAGAGGCAACACATTTGACCACAGTTGGGATGAGAAGTGTCCCCCCAAAGTAGGAGTCTGGCGCATATAAAAGAGAAGCTGATCTTCAAAAGACATTGTTACTTATTTTCGCATTTCATCAGCCAAGGGCTCAGGGGAGGGGCGGGGGGGTGGCGGTTCTAGTAAAGGAAGGTCTCGCTGCGAGGG
>JANHZT010002970.1:590196-601698 GCA_032468215.1 Stegonotus admiraltiensis
GGCTAATTGGCCACTCCCTTAGCCTATTTAAGGAGGAACGCCGACTGAAGCAATTTGCAGGGAACAACTTCGTTCACCTACCTTTGTGTCTTGTCTTGCTTATCTTATCAGCTTCCTGCAAATTGCTTCTGGGCATTCTGCCAACTACAGTAAGCTTTCAGTATTATTCTTTGAATTCTTGGTGGCTGTTAATGCAGTTAATTGTAAAAAACTGGTTTATTTAGTAAACTAAGGTTTGAATGGACTTTGTGCGTGCTGCGTTCTTTGGTGTCCGTAGCTGGGGTAGAACAGCCCAATGGGATTGATCTGCCCCACCAAGCTGGCAGAAAGGGCATGCTGTGGAACCTGTGCATCAAGGAATTCTAGCTGGTGCAATCAAGGAAAGGAGCTTTTTCTGCTGTGGCTACTGTCCTTTGGAACATGGTGCTCCTTGAGGTCCACACCCACCCTTTTGGCCTTACAAAAGGCCAGAAGATCTGGCTCTGCCAATTGGCCTGAGGCCCCAGTGGAGGTATGCCATTCTCAAAGGTGGCTAATGGACTTAAATAAGATGCCATCTCCTCCCCCGTGTGCATCCTTCTCTTTTCCTTCCCATCTTGATAATTTTAAACCAATTTTAGTGTTATTACTTCTTGTTTTAAGGGTTTAGCCTCTAGGTGAGAGGGGAAGCATATAAGTTTATTAACTAATTAAGTTGGTGTTGGAGAAGATTCTTGACAGTCCCTTGGACTGCAGGGAGATAAAATCAGTCAGTCCTAAAGGAAATCAGCCTTGACTGCTCTTTAGAAGGACAGATACTGAAGATGAAGCTCAAATACTTTGGCCCCCAAAAGAGAAGAGACGACTCCTTGGAAAACACCCTGATGTTTGGAAAGACGGAAGGCAAAAAGAAAAGAAGGCGGAGGATGAGATGGTTAGATAGTGCCATTGATGCAATGAATGTGAATTTGGGCAGATTCCGGGAGACAGTGGAGGACAGGGCACCCTGGTGTGCTACGGTCAGTGGTGAAATCCAAATTTTTTTACCAGGTCTGTGGGCGTGGCTTGGTAGGCATGGCAGGGGAAGGATACTGCAAAATCTCCATTTCCACCCCACTCTGGGGCCAGCGAGGGGTGCTATTTGCCAGTTCTCCAAACTACTCAAAATTTCCACTACCGGTTCTCCAGAACCTGTCAGAACCTGCTAGATTTCAGCCCTGGCTATGGTCCATGGGATTGTGAAGAATTGGACATGACTTAGCAACTGAATAACAACTACAATTAACTCACTAGCTAGCTACAGGGCAGTCATGTATTTATTATTCATCAGGCCATTTGCCAATGAGTCAGGGAATGATGGTATGCTGAAAGAGCTGCTTCGACAGACTTTGGTCTTCCTGTGTCAGATTAACCTGACAGAGTTACGAAAAAGAATTGGTAGTTATGGTGTGCTCAGGACCAAAATTATCACAGCAAATGGAAGGAAGGTTTTAGTTCTTCTCCCCATAGGTGAAACTTAGCAAAGCAGGGCTATTTATTGCCTTGGGTGAACACATAACATTTTCCCCAGCTCTTTATCCAAAGAGTTGTTGCACATTTCCCAATCTTTGTAACCAAATGGAACAGAAATAAAAGCCACACTATTGCTGGTCCTAAAAGACTGAAATTGATTGCACTACAGAAGTTGGGATGGAAATGTTGAGAGGAGAAGGAAAACAAGAAGTAGGATAAAGGGGTAACCTTGATTCTCAGAAATGGGGGTTGACCTATTTAGCATAGTTAAAAAAAAGTATGCATATATAATAGCATTTCAGATTTGTGTTTTTTTTTCAAAAGGGTTTTGGAACACATAGGCACACTAGTACTCATTTGCAGCTCTTTTTTCTTTTTGAAATTCTTTTTGAATTTCACATGCAAAAAAATCCCTTCCTACATCTCCAATAGAGAAAAAAAAATGATTGCACCGAAAAAAAGAATATCTAGATATTTTACATATTTTATAATTATTAAAATGAACTAAAGATGGAAAAAACACAAGAAAAGCAAAAATAGCAGAGAAAAGATCTACATAGGAACTAAAACAGAAAGTTAATTAAACCCTGAAGCTTATCAAAAAAATCTAGACCATATCAACATTTTTTTAAAAAAAATTCTAACACAGAGAACTTTAAAAAACAGGTTAGTGAATCCATACCCTGGATCTGTTAAAGAACCTTCAAACTTTTTATAACATAACAAATCCAGTATCAAAATGTCGTCCCTGTTTAAGCATTCTTTGAGCAGTTCAATAAGCACAAAATTGTATTTTCTGATGCATTAATTTCATTTTTTTAAAATTGTAAGAAGCTTATTATAAATTTGTTAATACATGGACCTATTGATACTCCAAAATGCTGTATTCCAATTCTTCATTCTATAGTTTAGATCAAAATCAACACTAACATGCACATTAATATTTATATATAGCAGGTCAGTGGTGGGATTCAGCCAGTTCTCACCACTTTGGGAGAACCGGTTGTTAACTTTCTGAGCAGTTTGGCAAACTAGTTGTTGGAAGAAATCATTAGGGCAGAGAACCGGTTGTTAAATTACTTGAATCCCACCACTGTAGCAGGTGTCTCTGTGTGTGTGCGTGTGCGTGTGCGTGTGTGTGTGTGTGTGTAAAAGGCACAAAGGCTTAAGACAATAATTGCTTGATAGAAAGAAGGATGGAAAGCTTAATTCTATGTCTTTTTCTTTTCATTCTTTTTTTTTGTATTTTTTATTACTTTACTTTTTAATTTCTTAGAAAACTTAATTATTACTTTCTATTCAAGCCAGTCTTTAAAGCAGCCATAATCATTTCTTTGATTTCCCAACACCTTTGGGTCTGAAGCACTATACAACTCTAAGACATTTAGGTTTCAAACAACTCAATGGAACACGTACTTTATGAATGCATTATAGTCCACAATAACTCACACAACTTCAGAAAAACAAAAATCTGCCTTCCTCGATGCCCTGTCAAATCCTTGATTGACAAGAAAACAACCAGGAAGGTAAACTGATAACTGGGGAAATGCTTTTATTTTTTAATTAAGCACCATCATTGCCTAAATTAGAAGGCAAAATCTAGCACATTTTGGAAGCTAATTCATTCTAGATTCCAATTTGGTCTATTATTTTCTGGCTTTCCACCAAAAATAAAGGTACCCAATAACGAAAATCCATAAGAATAATCTTGAAGCAGAGTACGATTAAACACAAAAGTATGACAGAAGCCATCATATGTCCTCCTTTTTGGAAGGAAATGATTTTTCTCACCTTACTGAGCATCTGGGACTGTCCCACCAAGATCAACACATTGGAGGCCAAAATAGAGAGACAAAAATTCAGAAGAATGATGGACCGTTCAGATTTGATAAACCTAGAAAACAAAAGAACGGGTGAGGGAGCCTTTTTAACATATCTGGACCTTGGAAGTTCACTTCCTTCTATCCAGGACATGGCATATAAATGCTGCTAGAGCAGGATCCATAGTAATGTCTGGGATGCTATACATCCTTTTCATGGCTAGCTTTCTTTGTTACCTTCTGGGAGTAGGCTTCGTGCTATCCGAAGCAGAAGAACTAGATTCTGTAATAGCTTTATACCATATAGCAGTGATGGATAACCTTTTCCAGACCCAGTGCCCAAAGCGCACCTGAACCCCCAAAATGCAATGCGTGCACGACCCCTGTGCATGCACCCTGCCCACCATGAATGCATGTGCCCCCCCCCCCCCGGTGCCGGCCCACCATGCATGCGCAGCAGCCCCAAAGACCCGCTGGCGGGCGGGCGGCGTGCCTGCCTGCACCGCCGAACTGAACTGGGATGACGGCTCACGTGCCATCAGAGAGGGCGCTGTGTGCCACCTCTGGCACGTGTGCCATAGGTTCACCATCACGGCGATATAGCATTAACCTTATTAATTCTCAAGACTCTTTTTTCTGCTATGTATTCAAAATGGACTGTGATTAGTGTGTATACGTGTATATTTATGTATGGGTATCAGGGGTGAAATCCAGCAGGTTCTGACAGGTTCTGGAGAACCGGTAGTGGAAATTTTGAGCAGTTCGGAGAACCGGCAAATACCACCTCTGGCTGGCCCCAGAGTGGGGTGGGAATGGAGATTTTGCAGTATCCTTTCCCTGCCAAGCCCGCCAAGCCAAGCCACGTCCACAGAATCGGTAGTAAAAAAAATTGGATTTCACCACTGATGGGTATGTATATACTCTGTTTCCCCCCAAATAAGACATCCCCTGATAATAAGCCCAATTGGGCTCTTGTGCACATGGCAATAAGGCCAAGTGCTTATTTCAGGGTTCAGGTATTTCAGGGAGATGATGTGACAGCCACAATGAATAAGACCAGTCGTAAGCACTACTTATTTTGTGCTGTCATGAGTTTAAATGATCTCTGAATAAGTAGCTACTAAGCGAGTACCACCTCTATGGGTTTCATAAGGTTAAAGTTGCAGGAGGGGGGAAATGTAATTCATGTATGCATTGCCTGGTGTTCCTGGAAGATTTAATGCCACCCAACAATTGTAGGATTCTTTTTTTAGACTTAGCAACACTCCTCCCACACCACAATCATGTATGGTGTTAATTCTATGGGTGGGTGAGTGCTGGCTCTGCAGCTGTTTTGTTTTTGAGGGTGGAAAGCTTTCACCAGCTTTGGTGGAATTGTGGGACAAGTTCAGAGAAGAGCATCCCCCACAGTGCTCAGATAATGCTTTAAGAGGGCCTCTGTGGGGAGTTCCCAAACTCTTCTTTAATCTTCAGTAATTGTTACATCTGCCTGAACCTTCTTGATCCCGATTGTGGAATAGATTCACACTTTCAAAAGTGGGAGTCAGGAACAAAAATACCATCCTTTGTGGATGAAATTAAAATTGAATTTTAATTAAATCCTTAGCTCAACTTGCTGCAGATAGTCTGTGCCTGTTACAGACCACTTTGTTTTATTTACTATATTCAACTCATGCTGTTGAATATAGAGGTCTTGAAAGACCAGAGGATAAAAATGATAAGTCGGAGAACAAATCACTGTCTTCAGGTTTGGCACCAAATATCTTAGCAGACTCTCAACATCAAATGTGAAAATTAAAAGACCAGAGTATCGAAAAGGCTAAGTTTGATAGTCTGTTTGTTCAGTGTACTATAGAGTATTTTATTTTGGCTTCCACAAAATAATCATCCCCATCTCTTAAAATACAATTCTCCCTGTGGTTCTGCTTTATATCTGCACCTACTGTTGAAGTTAACCATGGTTGGGTTTTTTTGCAAACCTACATCTTCCAACCATAGCTCTTGAGCCAATGTACCTCCAAAATGCAGCATAGATTGCCAGCAAGGTCAGCAAAGCCATACAGGAAACTGCACAGCCGATCATGAGAGGGACTGATGGAGAACTGCCAGAATCCATGGCCTGTGAGAAGAGAAGAAAATAATTGCTCTATTGCAAAGGAGACATCTGATGTTGGAGGAACTCCATGTAAAAAGGAAGACACGCTCACCACAGTATGATGCTGCACCAACGGTACTGACCAAAAACAAGTCAAGATCTGCTCTTTAGCTAGAACAGGGGTCTGCAACCTTAAACACTCAAAGAGCCATTTGGACCCATTTCCCACAGAAAAGAAAACACCGGGAGCCACAAAACTCTTCCCGTGCCTGACTATTTGAGCGGCCACAAAACTAGCATATGTAGTTGAATTAAATGTTCTGTTTCTTCTGAAACTTTTCTTTTCTTGGATTTATCCATGGTTGTCCTACTGGGGTTTGAAAAGCTCAATAAATCACGTGCTGGTGGGTGTCACACATTGGCGGTTGTGACACATATTTTGAGTGACAGGGAGCCGCAGCAGAGGGTTGAAAGAGCCACATGTGGCTCCAGAGCCGCAGATTGCTGACCCCTGAGCTAAAGGGGTCTAAGAACCCCTAAGAACCAAAGCAGCCTTGATAAGAGATCTGGATCCAAACCTTCTACCCAGTGGTGGGATTCAGCCAGTTCACACCACTTCGGGAGAACCGGTTGTTAACTTTCTGAGCAATTTGGCAAACTGGTTGTTGGAAGAAATCATTAGGGCAGAGAACTGGTTATTAAATTACTTGAATCCCACCACTGCTTCTACCTCTGTATGAAACTATAGCTACAGAATACAATTTGATCTGTAGTATTAATTATGGAGTAATTATATGATATACATAATTATAATTATATATTTATTATGCTAGATTATTATATTGGGTGAGCCCAAATACCATGTATTCTTCAAGTGTTTGGGAGGGAGAGGAGAGCAATGGAATGAGGAGGCACAGCTAAAGCAATCTAAGTTTGAGCTGGCGTGAAGCATATGTGTGAATACGTCCCTGCGCAGAAGGAAGCCACCAGAGGAATGCCTTGGCATCTGATACTTAGGAATTCAATACCATCTGACCCATTTAGTTTGCAGGCTCAAAGCACACAGCTCAAAACTAAGTCTTGGCTACAAGAAAAATGAAAAGAAACAGCACATGCTTTGGATAATATCTTTAAAATGCAGTTTATGTGCATTAAATATGTATTAAAGTATCTATTTAATAGCAGTTATGGTACAGGTTTTTAAAATTGCAGATTAATATGGAAATGCAGCGGAATCAATTTATAAGCAAACCAAGAGAGGGTCACAAATTGGATGCAGAAGATTTATCTATCCTTAGTAGAAACTACAGCAATTATTGCACGCCACATACTACTAATAAATATCTAATATTTATATTAGTGCTTTAGAATGTGTAACCACTCTGCATAATATTATCATAGCAGAATTGTAACAGCAAGCATTGCCACAAAACCATGAGGATGATCACAATTCTGCCCAAATCACAGAAGGAAAACAACCCATGCCTAGCTAGATAATTCCCAGGGAAATGAGATTTGAATTAACAGATCACCCACATTTAGATACTACTCTTGATTGCCAAGACCGCACAACCATATCAGTTTTATTGTTTCTCTATTTCTTTTAACCCAGATTGCAAAGATAAGAGAACAGGAAAGTCTCACTGTGTGCATATAAAACAGCAGTGTGCATTCCTATTTATGAGGAATGGACAATCCCAATGAAATTCGATGTCCTTGCAATTTCACAGTGGACATAAATTAAACATAGCTTCTTCTGATCGTATATAATATGCCCAGAATTGAATGGGGAGAAGAGACACCAAAAGTCATTCCACGCTTTATCTGCACAGCTTGGTCTCATCAAAGAATATTCAACAACATTCTTCAAACTGGATTTCCTGAGCTATTCCCATTCAGTTTCCAGAACTTCCTGCTGGTCTGCTGAAGGTCAGGATCAAGACTCTCTCATCTCCCCACCCTCTCTTCTCCTTTAGTAGAACCTCAAATTTGAACTCTTTTTTTTTCTTCCTGGGCAGTGGTTACCTCAAAGCATGGGACAGGGCCCACCCAGTCTGCTTCCCCTGTGTCCTTTCTTAGCCCCAGAAGAGCCCCTCAGCTTCCTCAGCCCCACTTACCAGGTCTTTGGGGAGCTGAGCAACCACGGCAAAGGTCGAGAGCTGTCTGCACTGACACTTGGTATGAGCAGAGAGGGTTTCCACCGTCTGGCAGCTTTCGGTGTCCCAGTTCCCAGAGCCAGTCTCTCTGATTGATGGCCCAGGGCAAAAGAGAAAGGGGGAGAGAGAAAAAGGAGAATCTGAGCAATCAAACACATGGCTCACCATCCACATCTCTCCTGCTTGGAGCCTGCTTTCTACCCTTTGCAAGAGCCCTCCTAAAAATGTGTCATTTTGTGCCAACTCCAGCTGGCTGGTAGCAAATGGGTGGCAGACCCTGGAACGGGGTGGAATCCAGCAGGTTCTGGAGAACCAGTAGCAGAAATTTTGAGCAGTTCAGAGAACTGGTAAATACCACCACTGGCTGGCCCCAGAGTGGGGTGGGAATGGGGATTTTGCAATATCCTTCCCCCAGGAGTGGGGTGGGAATAGATATTTTGCAGTATCCTTCCCCTGCCACGTCCACCAAGCCACACCCACCAAGCCACACAACGCCCACCAAGCCACGCCCACAGAACCGGTAGTTAAAAAAATGGATTTCACCACTGCCCTGGAGTCTAAATGGAGGCTGCCTCCTTAATCTCCTGACCCAGAGGTTGAGATGAGCAGTCTTCCCTCCTCCTCAGGCAGAGAGTGCAGCTAGCCTGTTCCTCCTTCTACTTCTGCCACAGCTGCAGAACCTTTCCTTGAGGGAGGAAGATTGGAAGGGAACGGAAGTTGTGTTGCCTTGTGGTCAAGATTGACTTAATGTGAAGGGTGATGATGCAGAGGGCTGGGAGAGATTGGACTGAAGAACCTGAACTGAAAGATCATTGGCTGCTGTGTGCTTATAGCTTTGCAGGATATTTTAATATTTGGACTCTGAAGCTATGTAGGGTTGGGTTTTGGTAGGTTTAGATGGATCACAATAAACCCCAGGGTTGAGATTGGACTTTTTGGAGAAAGATCCAGTAAGAATACAATGGGAACCCATTTCCATATTGGAATTGCCATGAAGCTATGTGGATGTGACACCACTAAGAACTGAGCTCAAAATAAAAGAAAGTTGACTTGAATGATAAGTAGAGTCAATACAGAGTCAGGTTTCCTGGTGGTATTAAGCCTGGTGAGTTCACCTGGTATAAAAAAGTAGGTTGGTGTTTGTATACAGCTAGTCCCCAACTTATAACAGTTCATTTAGTGACCATTCAAAGTTACAACATCACTGAAAAAAGTAAGATCGTTTTTCATACTAATGACCACTGCAGCATTCCCCAGAGTCATGTGATCAAAATTCAGAAGCTTGTCAACTGACTCATATTTATGACGGTTGCAGTGTCCCCAGATCATATGATCCCCTTTTGCGACCTTCTGACAAGCGAAGTCAATGTGGAAAACTAGTTTCACTTTACAACCATGTTACTAATTTACCAACTGTAGTGGTAACAACCATGGCAAGAAAAGTCATAAAATAGGGCAAAACTCAATAAATGTTTCATTTAGCAACATAAATGTTGGGCTCAATTGTGGTCGTAAGTTGAGGACTACCTGTATTTTATTTTGGGATTCAGTTTTGAAGATGATCTGATTAACTTAACTTGATTGGAGGCATTAACTGGAATGTCATTTACACAGGGACAAATGCTCTTTTACTGAATCAGTTGGAAAAGCCACACTGAATTGAATCGTTTCCCAAACTGATTTGAAAATTTGAACTGAATTAAGGCCACATCCCTACACCAATGTACTTTCATGGAATGGGAAAAGACCAACAAAAAACCTCCAGGCCCAAATGACTCCAGAACTAAGCAAAACGTATTATGACTCAAATCCAGGGCTTCCTTTTTTTCCTAACCTATAGTCTCCACTAATCTCTTTGATGAAACAATTGTGAAAACCATATTTATCAATGCATATATGCATTCCTTTGAATAGTAGTTGACACCAACCATATCTATTTTATTCCATTTATTTTAACCCAGCTGTTCTCCAAATAGACACATGCACATAAGCTTATGAATATAGATACACATACACATATTCTTGTGGACTCCAACTCCCAATTTTCAGTGGGATGTTGGTTTTGACTGAAAGAGAGTTAAGAGACTGAGACTTAAGAGACCTAAGAGACTGAGCATATGTTCATGTGAATCTAGATATAATCCCTTTTTTAACATTTATGTGGGTACTGCGGGATTAGCTGAATATTCTAACTGTCCCAAACTGGTGGATGCAGAATGGATTAGAACAGGACTATAGTATATTGCATTGGCTGAACGAAATGGAGGGGTGAAAGCTGTATGTGTAAATCATCAACCTTAGTTTGAAATGTATGTTGTACCACTCCTAACAGCTCAGGTTGAAAGTTGAGATAGAAAGGGAGGCAATTTAAGGAACAAAGAAAAACAAATAAAAGATACTAGCAATCTGAGATGTTTACTCCTGAGAAATTTAATTGCACATTAGAATAAAAAAATACAAAGAGAAAACACTTCAAAAGATTGAGGATTGGGTATATCATTGCATTGTAAGCTGCCCAGAATCACTTTGGATAGTGAGATGGATGACATAGACATTTAATAAATAAATGTTTTTAATCACCAAATGTTGATTTAGAAAAGCAAAAGACGAAATGAGAAAGTGCTAGAAGCATCCTATAGAAAGCATGATGGATTGGCAAGAGAACCTACTGTAACTGCTATAGAGTGAGAAGAAAATAAAAAGTTTTAGTGGACATTTATCTACTCCCAGTTGAGAGTCTGTAGTCTCCATTTTTGATGCTCCCATGAGTTACCATTCCAGAATTAACGGTAGCCATCTCTGAACACATCTGCAGATACACTGAGGTACATATGGGGTGTGCCCACTTGGGTCATGGTATATGGAGTCATGAATATATCTTCCCCCCCCATTTTTGAAACCAAGACAATACATTTTTTGTCATCCATTCATCTGATACTAACCTAATTGTCCAGGATTTAGCAGATAATATTGTATATAAAAGGTTGTTGACATGTGGTGATGCTTTCAATTTGAAAGGAATTTCTTTAGCAAGACAAATTTGGCTTATCCAAGATCATTGCCACTTGCTGTGGTGGTACACCCATTGCTTCATGGATCCTGTTTCCCCCTTTTTGGAGATGAATAACTAAAATGGGAGCTGAGTAGCTCCGTTTTTCCCTTCTTACTTTCACATTTTGCCCCTGACACTGAGCAGCTAATATACTGATTTTTTCTCTCTTTTTCTTTCATTCTGAATTTATCTAAAGAAGCCCTTCCTGTTATTTTTAGCATCCTTTGTTAACCTCATCCAACTCTGAGCTTTCACATTCTTGACACCAGCTCTACAGTTCGAGGCTACCCGTCTGCACTTTTTCTTTGTGTCCTGACCTTCTTTCAATTTCTTCTATGCATGCTTTTTTTAATTTTAACTTTTAGATTTTTACTAAGTTTTTTTGTTGTGTGGGCACATTGGCTTTTGCTGTCATTTATTTTTCCTCCCTCGTTGATCTGGTTACAATGGTGGCATTAATCCTGCTTTCTTTAGGAATTCTCACCCATCCTACTTCTCCTGTTTTTAGGTCCAACGTATCAAGGTTCAGAGATGCTTGAAAGCCACTAATTTTGAAGTCCAAGATGTGTGTTTGAGATCACACAGTTGTAGTTCCACTTAAAATCAAGAACTTTGACATAGAAGGTCACTTTTCTGCTACTTCCACTTCCTCTTCTAAGTCCTCCCTAATGATTAGCATTAAATCTAGGACAGCTGATGATCCTCTTGCTTGCTCCCTTATGTTGTGGCCCGCCAGTGGCCTGCGCAGATTGTGGCTGATCCCGATGACGAGGAGGCTGGTGTGGTGTCGCGCCAGCAGCCGTCATAGCCGGCGCTCACGTCAGACAGCGAGGAGGCTGAAGAGGATGTGGTGCCAGAGGCAGAGACTCAGCCAGGGCCTTCAGAACC
>JANHZT010002971.1:41947-56653 GCA_032468215.1 Stegonotus admiraltiensis
GGCTCTTTGACACCTTGTGGACTTCAAGTCCCAGAATTCCTGAGTCAGCCAAGCTGTCTTAGGAATTCTGGGAGTTGAAGTCCATAAGGTGTAAAAGAGCCAAGTTTGCCTACCTCTGCTATAGGGTATTGCATGCCAAAACAACCAGACACAAAGACCGTTTTTCCCCATGCTATCACTTTGCTAAACAACTAATTCCCACAACACTGTCTATTCCCTAGGATGTCAAACCACCTAGTAGGGCTGTATTACCTATTATCCTTCTCATCATTACATTTTTCCTATTACCTATTTCCTTAGTTTATGACTATAACTTTGTTGTTTATATCATGATTTATGTTGATTGCTTTTATTTAGTATCCTATTATGATTTAGGTTGATTGATTATTTAGTATCCTATGACTATCACTGAGTGCTAGGTCTTATGAGTTATGATGATTGTATTTTATGATTATGATCAAGATTTATCACTTGTTTCTTGTACAGTATGTACACTGAGAGCTTATGCACCGGAGACAAATTCCTTGTCTGTCCAATCACATTTGGCCAATAAAGAATTCTATTCTATTCCATTCCATTCCATTCTATATGTTTAATACATAATGAAACATTTGATCTTATAATCAAAAACATGGTTAACAAGCAAACAACACTATATATGAACACCAGCCTAAACTATTTTGTAATTATTCCAATTAAGTTTATAATCTACCTGGTAACCCGTTCAATGAATTCTCACATTTCTAAATTTATTGATTTAAATGACAGTATTAAAATATCTTAGTTTGATCAAAAGCATAAATGTTACATACCTCAACAGACAGAAATGTTGGTTCCTCATTTACTATGTCCACTCTGCCTGAAGAGCTATTTTTGTTTTTCAGCTGAAAATGTGTTTTAATCATGTAGCCATCAGTAGAGTCCTATGTTTAGAGTTGAAAGAAAAGCAACATTTGAATGTTTTTGCTTTGGAGAAGGAATTCTACAACTTAAAATCACTTTAAAGGATTTTAAATAAATTATGTAATAAGCAAACTGATACAAAAGCATCCCATAATTAGATACTTAAGTCCTTGAGTAATCAAAATTCTGTGAAGTTGAGCTTGTCTCCCAGATATTACATGGATACATATGTGTCATTTTCTTGGCAATAATGCATAAGTGGTTTGTCATTGGCTTTTTCCAGGGTGTTTTGTCAAATGTTATTACTCAATATTCTTAACACAGTACATAAAAATTTAGAATTACTACACCTACTCCTACCCACATTTTCTATTCAAATTTATTCAGATATAAGTTCCCTTTAATTTAATGACATTCAGTCTCATGTATGCATAGGATTGCTACCTCTGTTCTATTGATTCTATCCACTTACTTTCACAATACTAGAAAAATCAATCCATTATTCTAATCTCACTTTGCCTTTTTTTTCTTGTACTACTTCAGTTAATGGATAATCTTAAAGCTGATCTTTTTTTCCCAATTTTCTTATTGGAAGAATCTCTTCACTTTTTTCCTAAGCTGTCTTAGTAATATCGTATTACTATCAAATATTAATTCATTGTCATTTTAAAACCAGTTCATCAAATACAACCAACCATTATAAATTTAGTGTTACATTTTACCTACTCATTTTAAAATACATTTTAAAATGAGTAGGTAATACGTGAGGATTGAATCTAAGAAAAATTCAGTGTTCTGCATACAGATATTTTTATAATATGCAGTAGAATCTGAACTTTCAATAGATGAATAAAAATACTAAATTTCACTAGTTAAAACAATTATTAGTTAGCTAACTAGAAACAAAATTTTCAAATAAAACATTTTCAAAAAGAATTGGAATTTTCTAAGAACATATGTTGGGTACGATCCTCCAGGATGAAGGCATAATTATTTGTAAAATATTACAATTTAAAGCATTATGTAAAGAGGATTTGTTCCTTTTACAAAGCAACATTTGCCTTACAAAGGGTATCATGATATGATTTTGCCTTTTGCCTTTTGCCTTACAAAATGTATCATATTCTATGTGGCACAGAGAAAATAAAACACAAGGGTAAATATTCATAAATAAAAATATCTAGTTAATACCATATTGAATAAGAATTTCAAAACAGTCAAAACAAAACAAGGTAGTATTGTTATTAAATAATACATGCTGACCCATTTTTCAGTTAAGTGCAGATGGTAAACCTGTAAATTGTGACAAAAAAGGCACAAGGATTCAACAGACATTCAGTAAAAGCACTTGACAAGAAACATGAAGGATTCTTCCCATATGCCACTGAAAATGGGACAAAAAAATTACCATCTGTAAAACAGGAGAATGTGAAATAGCACTTTCTAAAATTAAACATTAAAGTACAGACCCAGAAATGTACTAAAGAGCTCTGTAAGAATGAAAAAGTATAATTAAAACTGCTAACTTAATTTTCCAAATGTGAAGGTTTTTTGGACTTTAAGCATTACAAATGTCTCAATATGGTGCTTAGCAGCTTCAAAAACTCTTATCAGCTAGAATTTATCTAGATACATCTCAGTTTAGGTGACTCGTCCAGTTACAGGATCAATCCTGTTATAAGACCAAATCACCCTTGGTTTGGTCAAACACTGATGGTTGAAAAAGAAGAGATATTACAGCTTTTTTATTCTCTTTGATTCGCTGGCAGCTTTTGATACTGTTGACCATAATATCCCTGTGAACTGAATCTGTATATTGGAAGTTAGAGACACTGTACTACCCCACTTGTATCTATGGGGTCATATTTAGGAACAAACTGGATAATTCCAAGCCAGTTAAGATGAAAGATTCCATAAACTATCTATTTTATCTCGAATGCTGGTTAACTTTTACATGTTCGTTGAAGGGGAGTGCCACTAACATGTTTTTAATCTATTTTAAAAGTGTTAGTGTTTATCTGTTAGTGTTAGTGCTTATTTCCAATTTGCCATCAAGCCAAATTCACAGTACCCTTATAGGATATGAACCTAGATATCTATAGGTGTGTGTGTCCTTATGTAACTGTCTGTCAAGACCTACTGGGAATGCCATATTTTCCAGCAATTTGCTACTGTGTGTTGTGACCCCAGAAAGGGCATTCTTGATTCAAGTACCCTAGTAGTGGAATTTCCCCAGGGTCATAATGTCCACCTGGGTATAGTTTATCTTTGTGCTATTGTGCCTTCTGGTCTTGTTTTTAAGCTGGTTTTAAATATTTTATTTTTAGAAGTTTCAACTGCTTAAAAGATACTGTAAATGGTTTTTAATTATCCTCACTTTGGAATTTGTTATTTATTACTGAAAAATGGATTGAAATGTTATAAATCAAATAAATTCACAGCATAAAACCTGGATATGTCATATTACACAAGTAATCCCAAGAACATTGGCACATTCCAGCTCAAGAAAGGGATATTTCATGCCTCCCCCCCCCCTGCTTTTCTCAGAGCAAAACTACTCCAATGGAATGCTGAGGCCCCTTTAAGCTCCATCTGCTTTTTTTTTTTCACTGCACAATGTCAGCCCTGTATCATTAGCAGCCAGGCCAGGCATGTCTCATCAGCAGCTAAAACAAGAAGACAATGAAGGTCAGCTGAGGCAGCAGAGTGTTAGATAGTGAGGTTGACTGGGATTCAGCTCTAGTTTGCAGAGCATGGCAAGCAGCCCCAGATCTGCTTGGTTCCGAGGCTGCTTGCTGCAGGGCAGGGTCTAGGACCGTGATGGTGAACCTATGGCACGGGTGCCACAGGTGGCACGTGGAGCCATATCGGTGGGCATGCGAGCTCAGCTCCGGCACATATGCGTGCGCCAGCCAGCTGATTTTCAGGCCTTCTGGGCCCACCAGAAGTCAGGAAACACACTGTTTCCGGCATCCAGAGGGCCTCTGGGGGGGTTGGGGAAGGCCGTTTTTGACCTCCCCAGGCTCCTAGAAAGGCTCTGGAGCCTGGGGAGAGCAAAAACTGGGCCTACTGGCCCCACCGTGCTATCACGTGCCAAAAGTGGGGGGAGCACAGGGGGGCGGGGTGCACAGAATTATGGATGTGGGCACACATGCGTGTGACCCCACCGCACTCCCCCCGCTTTTGGCACACGATGGCAAAAAGGTTAGCCATCACTGGTCTAGGATAACCAATAGGGCAAAGATGAGGGGAGACAGGCAAGTACGGGGAGTTGAAGCTTGGAACTAGAAGTCTAAAACCAAAATAGGTTAGGTATTTGGCTAACAACTGGTAAATTTCACTTAATGACAGCAACCTGGATTGCCAAGATTGCAGTCACTAAGAGATGTAATCCCATGATTTCTCATTTTACAACCGTATTGCAGCAATTGAAATTCTAGCCTCAACTGTGCGTGTAAGTTGAAAACTATCTATGTAGCCACTATTTTCAAGGAGCGTATCAGGATCCACTTGAACTTCTGTTTCTCATTAACAGAAAACTGGAGGAATTATGTAATGAATTTAAAAGAAGTTGTTAAGGAAGAACATGGAAAAAAAGACTGCCAAAAATGAAGAAACTGTGGAAAGCAAACTGGATGGCAGAACAAACAGTGGAAATGGCAAAGTAAAGAAAAAAGCCAAAGCCAAAAAAGACAAACACATCAGAAGGGAGCTTAACAAGGAGTTTCAGAGAGCTGTTAGAAGTGACAGTAAGCAGTATTATAACAATATCTGTAAAGACACTGAAGATGGAAACAGAAATGGAAAGCAAGGAAAGACTTACAAGCGATCTTTTAAGTCAGAAGAATGTCCTAATCTCAAATTGATATGCCAAAAGATGCCAATGGACAGATAGTAGCCAATTCAGCGGAGAACAAAGGAAAATAAAAGGAGTATACTGAAACACTCTACAGTAGAAATGTCTAAGTATTCAATATACCTTAGAAGATATTCTTTACTTCTAAGTAGAGATGAGGTTAGGTAAATGTCAAGGCTTACCAAGTCAGAAGGCTATAGAAAGTTAGTATCCTTAATACCAGTGGTAAAATCCAATTTTTTTTTACTACTGGTTCTGTGGGTGTGGCTTAGTGGGCGTGATGTGGGTTGGTGGGCGTGGCAGGGGAAAGCTCCAGCAAAATCTCCATTCCCACCCACTCCAGGGGAAGGATACTGCAAAATCCCCATTCCTTCCCCACTCCTGGGGGAAGGATATTGCAAAATCTCCATTTACACCCCATTCTGCCAGAGGTGGTATTTGCTGGTTGTCCAAACTACTCAAAATTTTCGCTACGGGTTCTCCAGAACATGTCAGAACCTGCTCTATGTCACGCCTGCTTAATACCTTTAATTTCACATGCTAGCAAAATAAGGATCATCCGAGGCAGATTATAGCCCTGTATGGGAAAAGAGATGCCAGATGTTCAGGTTAGCTTTAGAAAAGCCAGGGAACATGAGATATCATAGCTGATGCTGGATATTTGAAAGAGCTAAAGAATAACAAAAAGAAGTAAGTATGTGCTTCATTGAAAAGCCTTCAATTGTGTTGATCACATCAAGCTGTGGAAAGTGCTAAGAAAAATGGGGGAAAATATAAATAATCTGCACTGTGCTGATGAGCCTACCAATAGTCAAAAACACAAAGGATCCAAAAGCCTTGGTACTACAAGTCAGAGCATAGTGAATAAATAGGACTAAAATTAAAGATAAAGATAAGCAACCTAATGCTAGCAATTGCAACAACCAGTCCTAGATTTAACAATTAAGGTATCAAAATGGTGGATAGCTTCTGCCTTTTAGGATCAACTATCAACCGTAAACAAACAAGCAGCCAAGAAAACTAGCACTTGATAGAGCATCCATGAAGACCTTGAAAAAAATATTCAAATGATGTGATATGTCTATACCTAGCTACCAATCAAAATATTCTATTTCAAACATATTATGCAATGAATCAGGTCCCTGAAAAAGGCTCTAATGCTGAGAAAGATGGAAGGAAATAAATGGATGCTGAAAGCAGGAAGGTAGATGGACTCAATTACACTGATAAGTACACTGTTGGGCAATTTCACAAAACAGATTAGGGATAGATCATGGTGGAGAAGATTGGTAGGAATTGAAAATCTGAGGCATATAGTCTATCTATCTACTGCTGTGTAGCTTTGTATATAGGTAGAGAGGATTGCTTCCAACAATTAGAAACCACATTATATTTTGTTTGTTCTCCAAGGACCACAAGAAATATGTCCAGATTCCATTTTGGGGAGTGAAAACATACCACAGCTGAAAACATATTACTGAGAATTAAACAACAGAAGGTTGTAGAATTTAGTTCAGCACAATAATGTGGGGATATTCTGGGTTGTCCATTTCTGCTTTGTATCAGAGATACACACTATTGTTCTTCATTTGAGTTTTGTGTTGCTATTAATTTTGATATTAAAAAATTGGATTTTAACACTGGCTAAAATGGAAAAAAACTCTTGGAACAGAGGAGAAATTTTTTAATGATTGATGAGACTCAAGAATTTCTGCTCTAGATACTTTTACTTGCTATTTTAATCACTTTCTTCTATGTTTCCCAATATGTTCCTGATACATTTCTCAAAATCCATATGCAATCATCAATTCCAAAGACTCTACAGTAATGTTCTTATTAGTGAGCATTCAAGGATGAACAATCCCCAGATGTTAGTGAATTATAAATCCCAGCATTCTTCATCACTGTCCACACTGATAGGAGATTCTGGATATTGGGATCCAATAATTTTTGCATTGTACCAATTCAACTGTAGTGCAAAATGGAGGGGGGAGGGGAAATCTGCTAACTGCAGTTTTTCAGATAACAATTAACTCCCAAGAATCACATTTCTCCTATTAAGTCTCTTCTAACTATCAACATTTAATATGAGGTATAGATCCAAGAAACAGCTTCTATGCCTGGTTTATGCTTGCACAAAACCTTCAGAAAACATGATTTATCATCTACCACTATACCACAAAACGAAAAAAAAATTTATCCAGCAAAAATCCTGCAAAAAACAACTGCTCCGGGTACCATTAACCAAATCTAGTTATAAATTTCTTACATGTTAGCTCATTTCAGAAAATTAAACATGTTCTTGACATGAGTATTTTTTAAAAAGACGTTATGGGATTAAAATGTGTAACACAGCATGGATTCCTGGTAACAATATCTACTGAAAGACAACTAAAATGCATGGTTGGTAATAAACAGTAGCTGCATATTAACAGCTCATTTCTCAAAGAAAGCACAAACAAATTGGGGGTTTTATTAGCTGTTTCATTAAGTTTTATTTTAGAGAAACACACACAAAAAGCAAATGTGCAACAGCTGATCTAAAAGGATTCTATTCAAAACAATCTCTGTTCAAACCCCATTAATGTACCATTAAATTACTTGATAAGTCTACAAATGTAACTATAAATTTAACACTTTGGATTATATATCATTTCTGACAAGAGTTTATTTCATTGGTTTTAATTTTAAATCAATATATGTCTCTTTTCAGCATATTAATTCTCTCCTCTACGCCACATTATCCATGTCTGTCTGTCTGTCCATCCGTCCGTCCATCCATCCATCCATCTATCGCAGTGTCATACGCTATTTTAGCATTTCTTTCATCAAGATTTCACCTAAAATAAATATCTGTACTTTGGTCAGTATACATTTAAACACAAAACCAATTCTTTTCAAGAAAATTACCTTGTCTTTAGTTGCTTTTACTGGCATTTTATATTTATATACCCACTAAAACCTAATGAGCCAAATTCAGAATGTACTTTTGCTGGAACGAACTATGACTGTACATGCCATAAAGACTATAGTTGCAAACCAAATCTAAGTACATAGGCTTATTGGGTAGGAAAAAACAATCTTCATATTCAGTATCTTGCTATAAAGTTCCCTACTAAACATTGCAATCAGTCTCACAAATTGGCAATTCTTGGATTTATATATTTAAAGTTAGAAGCAAAATCACACTGTATGAAATAAATCTCATTTGAACATTGTGCTAAGTATAAATACATGTAAATTTACTTTAATATACGTTTGTGGTAGGATGAGATGCCCTGATAGACATGGCATAATATAAAATATAAAAGCCACCCAGAATCCTCGGAGAGTTGGGCGGCATAGAAATATGAATAATAAATAAATAAATAAATGGTCTAAGTGCAAAGATTTTATTTTTCTTGTCAGTACCAACTCAACTGTTAGATTAGACATCTACGAGCTTCCTATCCAATTAAATTACCAGACAGCAGGCCCATCAGATATTTGGAAAAATATATATATAACAGGCAGAAGTGTTAGGCAATGGTAGAATCCTCAACATTGAGGATTTCTGGACACTTCTCCACTGAATGGATGGATTTGACATTGTGGGAATCCAGACACATGTGCAAAAGGGATCTGTAGCTGAAAAGCCAATAGAATCAAGTACAATCTGAACAAAATATCTGTGGAAAGGGCTGGCTGGTGGGGAAAAATACAGCATTTGGATAAAGCAGCAAAGGTAGCTTGACAAAAGTTGTAATTCCAAAGAACTCGGGGGGGGAAGTTGTTTTTCCATCTTTTTCTTTTTCTCTCTAGACTAAAAGGAAAAAATGAAAGCACTGAAACTGGCTAATAGCAAGAATACCAAAGTTGTGATAAACAATCTTGTATGAATCAATGAGGAAGCACAAACTTTAAAAAATAAACTTTACAAAAATTATTACAGAAATGTCTCTATAGTTTGTTAAGGCCATTACATATATGATATTACAAATAATTTATCTATCACTGCATTTAGAGGAGAACACTGTAGGTGTCCATATGTATCTAAAAGTTCCTATCCCTCTTCCAATAGTACTTATGCCCAAAGTCCTAGAACTGAAATACAACTACAAAAACATACATGAGTATCTTGGGTAAAGTCAGACCACCGGTGCATCTAGTTCATTGTGATGTACAGCTCACTGACTGGCTGCAGCTCTCCATGAATTCCAAAAAGCGTTTTTTCCTATTCTATCTTCAGATGCTACAAATTAAATTAAATCTAGGCGCTTCTTTATGCAAAACATGTACTTATCATATCTGTATTACATTTATGGAAAAGAAGTTTCAGTAGAGCACTGATAGAAAATAATAGAAAATCAGATAGGATTAAAACAATAATTAAAGCAGTGCTGCCCAATCTTTGGGTCATTTGTTCTATATGCAAGCAATATGGCTACAGCAAAAGCCCATCTATTCACAAAATGGTTGTCAACAAGGCTTGTCTAGTTATAAGTGAACATCATCAAAACATTTCCCAAAAGTTACAGTGTTCAAAGAAATCCATCTCTCTTAAAAAGAAAAAAAGCCTGTCCTTAGTGATTTGTAAACACAAAATATTCTTCTCCACGCAAGAAGTTTCTACGTCTATACTTAAATACTTTTAAATTCTTTTTTTTTTTTTGCTTTTATTTAGATTTTTAGGTGTCCTATGATAATTTAATTGTTGGTTTATCCCTGTAGATTTTTGTTTGTTTTAAAGAAAAATATTACTTCTCCAGGTAAAAGGGAAAGGAAGCTTTTGTTAATTGGAAGAGAATCTAAGGGATAAAATTGTTTCCAGTTAATTGCTATAACAATGAATGCCGTTGTAAAAAACCTAAGAGGAAAGTGTTTACACTGGTTATTTTTGTAATTTTCAGCTTCTTTTCAAAAGCAAGTTAAAAATATTTATAAAGGAAAAGAATAGCCAATTCTCAATGTCTATTTTATTTTGTTTTGTTATATTTTGTTGAAAGTATCATAATACCTGTATTTAATAATTGAAATTAAATACCACATTAAAGTTTTAAGGAAAAAACAGTGCTTTAAAAAAGAACCACAGGCCAAGTAAGAACTAAACTTAGATAGACATCTTATTGTTTATAATTTTTGGAAGAAAAGCTTTCAGAAATCAAATTATATAAATTTGGATCTTTTACCTTAGTATAAATATCAAAGTACAGTAGAACCTCGGGTCATGAACGATTCTGACCATAACCAAATCGGATTCCAACCAAAAAATTCACATTTTTTTTCCACGGCTGATTTCCCCTTCCGCGCCATTTTTTTTGTAAGCGACAAATTTCCAAACTGCTGTTCGAGTCACGACCATTTGAATCGGTTTGCAACCAAAGTTATGGAATGAATTATGATTATGACCAGAGGTTCTATTGTACAATAAATCATAACTTGGTAACAACTACTCTTAGGAAGTCTTTGTTATAAATGGCTTAAGACTTGAAGTTTGCCCATACCTTTATGCTTCTCCATTGCCAATCATCCCCAATTCTTTGTGAATATTGGAGAAATTCTGTACAATATTGCTTGAATTTATTCTCTTCCAAAAAGAAATCTGCATCAACCAAGTTAAGTGACATCTGTCAAGAAATGGAAGAGTTAGCATTGCCAGAAACTGTGAACTCTGAACGTATTACCTATCTCCCAAAGGAAAAGAAAGAGAGAAAAATGGAAAATTCAACATACAGTAGGGATTGGATTCATGCCTAATCATTTTGCTACAGAAGGGCATCTGAAGGGTACCAATTTAGGAAGCACTTTTGAAGTAACACATTTCTGTGCATGAATCTGGAAAACTATTAAAAAAGAAGAAACTTTTCCATTTTTAGCTTTTGTGCTAGTTAAACATAGGGTACTATTTTCTTACCAATCAGAAAAATGTATTTCAGTGTTCTTTACTTTGCAATAAAATATGTATTTTTCCTAGTACTCCAACCTGGAAAGCATTTATCTTAACCATTTGACTTATCAAGATGAAAACAGATTGAATAAGCAAGGGACCTTAAGGACTAGAGTGCCAATTTGAGTGAACTTGGCAGCAAAACCCCAACGATCTTATTTTTAAAGAGAATTATTAACATATATTGTCATTATCCCAGATTATTGTGAACTGGGAATTTCATATTCCAGATTTTGGACTTTATCAATAATTACTAGGTCTCTCACTACTATGACAGATACAAAGCATTAGATAACATTGCTGGAGTACAAGTGATATAATTCTCAGACACCTAAAAGGAAGATTGTTTTTAGCAATACGCATATGCAACAGTTACAACATATCAACCTATAAGCCTGGAAACCTATAAACCTTGAAACTATAAACAACTCCATTTCCATGTGCTGAAATCTTTGAAAAAATTAAGAATTTTATTAATTAATTCTTATTTATTTATTTTAATAAATAAAACTACAGATGAATGTTCTGAGTTTTGAAGTTGTATTTATTCATTTATATAATTAATCAATCAAGGAAACTAGGTTCAACTTGGGCAACTACCATCACGCTAAAAACAATACAAAATATTCACATCAAAAATAACAATTAAATTTTAGTCTGTAGTTTATGTTACAAAACTAGCTTTCTTTATTATAACTTTTAAAAACCGGTTGCATTCTGCAGTTTTCTGAACTTGTAATTCACCATAGGGTTATTTATCATCGTTTATAATCAGTCTTTTTGTTGCCTGCATCAGATTAAAAACTATAGCAAAAGACAGCTAAATGTCTAATAGAGTATATATTACATGTGGGTAATCTAAAGCTACATTCACAGTCAAAGACTACTGAAAACCTAACCAAGGAACTAAGAATTATTAAGTAGCATCTAAGAATATAGGCAGTCCCAAACATGGTGGATTTTTTTTTTCATATTATGATGTTCAAGGCTGATGTATTCAGAATTTCCAAATATTGAGGAAATCTTTTAGGAATTGCCCCACTGGTGCCAAGCATGGTGTAACAATGAATTTCTTTTTCCGTAAGTGTCAACTTTAATCCACAAGTCCTGATATTTTGTAAGTTTTTCCAATTGTTTTTTTCCTCTCAATCTTAGCATTACCCAGAATAGAAACATCAATAGATCAGATTCATTTCTTTTCAAGTCTGTTATATCAGACATGTTATGAACTAAGTGCCTCTCTGTTTGGATCTTAAAGTCCCATTAGATCTTAACGGGCTTATTTTCAAAAACTTTCTTAACTTGTTCCCAGTAATTTTTACTACATCCAATTCCAAACCTCTGGCAAAGTTTTCAATGAATAATTCTGGCAACTTAATCATGACACTGCTTGCAGTCAGTTTGTGCAATTTTGCTGCAGCCACTGATCAGTCAATTGTTTCATCCTTTTTACTACAAAGGTGACATTTGCTGTTGTTTGTTACATGTTGAATTTTGACCTTTATACAACTAATTGGCAAACCTTGTTGTTGATCTGCCAAAATAAAGCCTTCAGTTTCTTTATTTAATACTCAATTTTAACCAACTCCATGTGGATTTTATATCAGCTTTTCCTCCTCAACCTTCAAATATTGACCATACATTGGCTTGTTCTTCCAATTAACAAATTGGTTTTCATTTCTTTTCTATATTTAACCTTCACCTTTGCTGATTTGAAGAGTTTTCCTTGACTGACTTCTTCAGCAAGGGTTCTTGGTATTTCATGTCAGGTATGCTTATATCAATATTATGGTTTGTTGTAGTCAGCCAGATGTTTAGACTGCATTTGGCATTTTTATCCACCTATTGAATCCTTCTCAAGGACCTGGGATAGGGAGGTATTGTTTGATGTTATGAAAGGTATCACAGGAGTGGAGTTGTTCCAAGTAAAGCTCTTTTGCAATTAATTGTGATTTTGTTAATGCTGATGTTCAAGTCCGCTCCAGATGTTTTGGGATTGCACCCAAGCACCTATTATTGTTGATGCTATCTTTGCTTTGTTTTGCCACTGTCCTACTTCTATTTGCAGTACCTTCTCCAGGTACTGCCATGTGCACTATCCAGACTTCTTCGTCTTTACTATCACAGCCAATTTATTTTCAGAATATTCAATTGTTCCCATTATATTAATTCAATCAATTAAAAATTTTAACATTGCCTTTTAAGATCAAGTCCTTATTAAGTCCTCTTATATAAATATAGATCAACAATAAAATATTAGAAACATTAAAAAAAGGCAGTGGAAATGATAAATGCAGTATTCAATCAATAAAGCAGCACAAAATAAACTTACACAAAAACAAAGTTTATAATAAGTTTTTAATCTCCAGTTACACATTTGCAGCAATGGGGATAGGTAAACCATCACAGATTTACAGTACAAGTCCATAAACATGAGACCAGCATTAAAAGACTCTCTTAATCCTTTATTGGAACCAGGAGGCAGTGGAGTTGTCCTTAAATAATTAAAGTATATGAAACTTATTTAAGCAAAATGCCATATATTCCATAATGTTTATGGGCATAAGGTTAATAATAAATATTTAGGTTTCTGCAATTAGTACAGCATTATAGATTCTAGCGAGCCTATTTCCGCTCATCAAAGGGTATACACTGGGTATACCAGATGTTGATTTCTACTATCTCCATAGTAATTTTTCTCAGTCTGTCTTCCAGATTTGTTGGGCTTCAGTTTCCATAATACCTAGTACTCACCAGCTTTTGGGAATGTAAGAGCTGAAATCAAAATATACAAGTTGCTGTGGGATGAGCTGAAACGGGATCGGCTCGCGCGGTTCCAGCAGATCGGCGCTGGCTGTAAAACTCAGCTGGAGCTCCGCCGGCTTCCGCAGTCGCCGGCAGCAGCACACGGGCCTTGGGAGGAGTCAGCTGGAGCTGGGGCGCGGCCGAAGCTCCGCTTAACGCCCCAGGATCTGCTCGCTCGGCTCCAGCTGATCGGCGGTGCCGGCGAAGTTGCAGGTGGCTAGACTTAGGGCAGCGACCGACGCTGGCGCTCGGCCAGAGCCCCAGAAGGCGGCGCGCCCGGAAGAAAAGAGGAAGAGGCGGGGAGAAGAGGAGAAGGGCTTTGAAAAGGGAGAGGCTTTGGCGGGAAAGAAAAAGGAAAACGGGGGTAGAGAGGATAGAGATAGAAAAGGCAATAGGAATAAGGGAGGCTTCTGCGGGGCAAACCTGAAGGAAAGATAAAGAAAGGACTGACAAGGAAGGGACAGAAAGGAGGGAGAGGAGGAAGGGAAAATAGAGAGATTGAGAGAAAGGGAGGCAAGCAGAGGAATCAATGAAGGAGCAAAAGCAGTGGAAGTAGAGACCAGCAACGAGAGAAGAGGGGGGAGGGGGAGACCAGTACCACCCCACTGCGTGATCCACCCGTTGCGAGGGGACTGATCACTACCCCATTGTGTGACCCACCTGTTGACAGGAAACTGCACAAGGAACTGGCTGGAAGACAAGATAGCAGAGTCCAAATGACCCAGGCAACTTAGTGAAGATAAAATAGCTTTCATGGGATGCTTTGTTCTCAGACCCAGTCTGGAATCAGCTAAAGGGGAAACTCCTGGGTTATCATGAGTTCCTAAGGAGTGTAAGGAGTGTATCATGAGTTCATAAGGAGTGTTACAGACCCCTTGCATCCTGGACATAAATTGTTTCAACTCCTGTCCTCAAAACAACGCTATAGAGCACTGCACACCAAGACAACTAGACACAAGAACAGTTTTTTCCCCAAAAAACCATCACTCTGCTAAACAAATAATTCCCTCAACACTGTCAAACTATTCACTAAGGCTGCATTACTATTACTTCTCACTGTTCCTATCACCCATCTCCTCCCACTTATGAGGGCATGACTGTAACTTTGTTGCTTGTATCCTTACAATTTATATTGATTGTCCTGATTGCTTATTTGTACCCTATGACTATCATTAAGTGTTGTACCTTATGATTCTTGACGAATGTATCTTGTCTT
>JANHZT010002971.1:63582-81561 GCA_032468215.1 Stegonotus admiraltiensis
CGCACTTTGGGACAAATCCAAACAACTCGCCGCCTGGAGAGCCGAAACACAGACCACCCTCAAGACAGACACACACTTATAACCAAATTATTACTTTAGATTTAGATTTAGGTTTATTAGATTTGTATACTGCCCTTCTCCAACTGGACTCAGTTGGAGACTGGACTTTAGTAATTTAGTATATGTGAACTCCAAATGGGTTGTAGATAGAGATGAATTGTACAAAAGAAGCCTGTGTGTGAGTTTTAAGTGCAGCAGCCATTGCATAGAGCAGTCTCACTTTTGGAACAAGGTATCTTAATTCAGGGGTATGGACAACCCCTCCACAACAGAACTGTGTTCTTGACCATTGGGACATTGATTGGTCTACTCCACTGATCCATAGTAAAGTACATGGCAAAAACTCATTGCTAATGAAAATGAAATTAGGGTTACGGTTATGTCTATTTGGAATCATGGCTGAAAACTAACGCTAATGCTAAATTCTTAGACATATTGTAAAGCTGTCAATGTTGCTTCTATTACAGTACCTATAAGAACGTATCCTTGACATCAGTTTTTGTCCATGACTCCAGGGAGACTTTACCCTAACACTATTTTAATTTTATGGGTCATGGGATTTTCCTACTGTGGTCCTCAAACGAATCCAAAATAAAAGGTGCTTTGGTCCCTTTATGGTACCTTTCAGCCAAAACTCCAAATAGACCTAACCCTGATCCTAACTGTAAACCTAGTTTCATTTTCATTGGCAATGGGATTTTCCCTTTTATTACAGCTACTTGGAGCCACAGATGAGAGCTGAGCGCTAGATTTTTAAAAAATTAAACTATATTAACCAAAAAAAGAGAAATAGAACACAAACAAAAGGAATATAAAATTGAATTAATTTAATTTCAAGTATTGCATTGATTTTAATAGAATTAGATGCCAAACCAGACAATCAAAACCCTTCTTTAGTTGTGTTGTTTTGTTTGGAAATAATTAAAACTAGGCAGACTACTTAGGGAAAATTAATGCATGCATGAATTTGTGTTATAGCTTTTGGGTAGTCAGTATAAAGCCACTACATCACATATGTCTATAGATAATTTTGGATTGTTTCAACAATAAAAGACCATATTGGGAACCACTGCTTGAAGAGCTGAAAGTTAGCAGCAGGACCCAGATTTCCAAAAATAATCAGCTTCTTCTTTGTCACAAATTACCTTTTAATTCCAATATGGATCTTGGAGTGTTGGGTGTTAGTCACCTGCTCTTATGAAAACGCCTCTGCCTCCTGGCTATCTAGAAAGTTTTGGAGCACAATGCAAGGAGTCCAATCCATCAATTTGTTATCCAAAGATTTTCTTTAACAAAAACTGCCCAACTCAGCCAAAAGAAGTGACAAATCCAAACATGGACATTTACTAAGTGTACTAAACAGTTAATCATCAGTCCTTCTAACATTTATTGTAAGTATTCCTGGTGACCTATCTCATATCAGCATGCATTACAGTGAATGTCAGAAGTTGCTGACTATATCATTATACTCAACATGTTTTATCTATTTGGTGCCTTAATGTGCCGCAGTGATTCTTCATCCAAAGCACAAACTAAAGAAACAATCTGTCTTCAGCTTTTAAAGCCAGCCTTGCCATTGCTTGCCATGTGGCTCTGTCAAATAAATGATGTAGAGTTGGCTAAATTCCTTTGCAACACTGGTCTTTCCAGATATAAGATTTATCCCTAAATAATAACTGTTGCAGTTTTTAAATTCTTGCCAAGTCTATGACAGTCTGAAGTGACTTTTTGCACCAACTTTAATTATATCCCCAGATAAAAAAACCAAAACAAAACAAAACTGGTATTTAACAACAGATTTCTTAAGTCAAAATCCAGCTGTTTTTAGGATTAAACTCAGAATTAAAGAAATATTATTACAGTTCATATAAATCTATAAGGAATTTTGCTTTTGAACAGCAAAGCAATATTTCCTGCTTTTTCCTCATCAGAGAACATAAAGGTACTTTCATATTTTTACATAAAAGTACTCAACGTATTTTATGTTGATCACCTTAGGTTCTTAAAAAGCCCATTATTAATATTGTATTACTAGTACCAATAGTCTTTTTTCTGGCCTACAGGCCATGTAATCTTATTGAAATCTGCAATAATTCTTCTTAGGCTGCTGGTAAATAATATTTTTTCTTGTCAAAAGAACTCCATTGCTCTTGTAGCAAGGTATATGTCAAGTTCCATTTATACCTTAACAGTTCTTTGTTTCCCATTCCTTCTATGAAAACACAGTTTAGTTTAGCTGAATGTTCATCCTGTGGTGCCATCTACATTTGTACCTATTGCTGTGGTGGCATTCTGCAAGGAGATTCAAAACATCTGGCACAAAACTTATCATTTCATAAAGCATCTTTATCAGCCATTTCAGGTGCTACTGTTAAATGACTATTTGCTCTTCTTGAGGCAGTTGTGGGAATTATATTATGTCATCAAACCAGTTGTTTCCTTCTCTCATATGTTTCTTCTATACTCCACAATAAAATTCAGCTACACCAATGTATTCTAGACAGATGTCCCCATTACCATTTTGGCAGTAGTGGGTTTCAATTTAGTTTGTTACCAGTTTGCTCATGCGTGCTCGTGTGCGCGCAATGCTTCTGCACATGCACAGAAGTGTCCAGGCGGGTGGGCGGAGCCTCCCGCCACCGTTACTGGTTCGCCCAATCCAGGACAAACCGGTAGCAACCCACCACTGCATTTTGGAAATGGAGAGCTATTGGTGAGTATATGCCCCCATGTAATCCAAATTTTTGTTGTCCTTTTGGTTACCAAACCCATAGAAACCTGAACCTCCAGCAATACATTTCTAGCAGAACCAATCACTTTCTAAAAGTCTGTTTGTTTCTTAGTTTTGAACTCAGATTTTGTGGACTGATGCATGAGTTCTGGCAGTTTCATAAGCACCTATAAAGCTTGGGGAAAGTGGAGAAACAACAGATGTTCAATAATGTCTGCATATTGATCAATATGATCTGCTATTTTATGCTTACATGCATGTGAAAAGCTTTTTAGGTATTTCTGCATTGCGGATTTGAGATCCAATGAAATCTTTCTGAATAAGTTAGGGTATTTTTTCATCCAGAATTTGAACATACCACACTTGCAGAAAGTTTTCTTTACTTTCTTGGGTTATATTGAAGGAAAGCATCACACTTGGTAAAACAGCCTTTTCTGCTCTGGACCCAGAAACTCTCCCCTGTAGTTAAGCCTGCCCAGAGCTAGAATCTGGGGTCTTTTTGGAGAAGAAGTAAAATCTCCTGGCAGAATTCAAAACCCAATGATTCTGAATAATATGAAGCAGCAATCTTTTAGAACCTTGCAATTCCTGTCAATGAATACTTCAGCTTCAACCAAAACAGTACAAGAGCACACAATAGATACAAACCAGAGGTGAATTTCAGCAGGTTCTGACCAGTTCTGGAGAACCAGTAGCAGCAATTTTGAGTAGTTCGGAGAACCAGTATTAAAAATTCTGACTGGCCCTGCCCTCATCTATTCTCTGCCTCCCAAGTCCCAGCTGATCAGGAGGAAATGGGGATTTTGCAGTAACCTTCCCCTGGATTGGGGGAGGGAATGGAGATTTTACAGTATCCTTCCCTGCAATGCCCACCAAGCCACGCCCACCAAGCCATGCCCACAAAACCAGTAGTAAAAAATTTTGAAACCCACCTCTGATACAAACTTATGGTAAACCGCTCCAAACTTGATTGCAGAAAATACGACTTCAGTAACAGAGTTGTAAATGTCAGGAATGCACTACCTGACTCTGTTGTTTCTTCCCCAAACCCCCAAAACTTTAACCTTAGACTGTCGACCTCACCCCATTCCTAAAACGTCTTTAAGGGCGTGCATAAGCGCACCAGTGTGCCTACTGTCCCTGTCCTAATGTTTCCTTTTATTCATATCCATTACATGTATCCATAATCATGGGTTTTTTTTCAAAAAATGTTTTATTTTTTTTTTCCAAACATAAACATAAAATATATCTTTTAAGAACAAAGTCTTGATCCCGTCATAGATAGGTACAAACACTTACATTCCCTTAAAAGGCTCTATTCTAAAAATCAAAACAGACATTTTTAACATAAATTCTAACATCTTAATCTAAACCATTCTATTATATCACCAAAAATCTTAATTTCCAAATAAACTCTACTCATTTTTACATCCAATTGTAAAACAAAATTCTATCTAGCTTAATTCCTTCCATTACTTCTTTTAACATTAAATCCAAAACACAGATTTTAAGAAATATTCTAACATCTTAATCTAAAAGTTTACCTTACTATCTTGTCACCACAAATCTTAATTCCCAAATATATACAACTCTATTTTTATTTCAACTTATAAATCTAAATTTTATCTATATTCCTTAATCTCTAGGCCAATCTTTAAATCTTAAACTTTAACAATTACACTTAATTTTCTTAAACTTTTCATCTAATACACATTTCATTTTACACAGCTTCCTCTCATACTCATTTCGCTTCATTTTAGTTGTCTTCCAACATATTCTTTTCACCCTGTATTATTTTAGCTATTTTCCAACTTATTCTCCTCTATATCTCCAACTAATTGTTTAGCTGATTTCCAGCATATTTTATTTTAGCTGATTTCCAGCATATTCTCCTCCACATCTCCACCTTTTTTGGCTGATTTCCAGCATGTTTTGTTTTGGCTGATTTCCAGCATATTCTCCTCCCTACCTCCAACTATTGTTTGGCTGATTTCCAGCATATTTTGTTTTGGCTGATTTCCAGCATATTCTCCTCCATACTCCAACTAAGGTAGATGAAATTCTGGAATTGGTTAATATTAAAGTTCTCAAACTACTACAGACCTTTTGTTGTTATTATGACCTCCCCAGCAACGTCCCTTATGATATGTATATGCCTTTGAATTGTATAAATACTTGTGGCAAAGAAGCCATTGGGGTTCAGACTTTTTGTTTGCTGTTTGGCTGTTTGAACCGTGCACAATAAACCTTTTTCCTGCATTGAAGAGCTTGGCCTGGTCCTGTTTCTTTTCCTATAACACAACTATTGTTTGGCTGATTTCCAGTATATTTTATTTTGGCTGATTTCCAGCATATTCTCTTCCACCTCTTCAACTTTTGTTTGGCTGATATCCAGCATATCTTATTTTTCTATTATTTAACTATTTCCTAGCTTACTCTTCCAGGGTGTCTCCCAGCATGTTTCTTAATATTAATCATTTCCAGCCTGCATTGAATTCAATCACATTTCATTATTTAAATCAGTGTATCTTGTTTTATCATCCAATAATACATTAATCATTCATATTTAATCATATTTTCCATTCTCAATTTTGTTTACAGTTTAAAAATAAAGCATATTATATCAGACATATTCTCCTCTTATTCTCTCATAATCTAATAAATTTTCTTAGGTTTATCTCATATTTGTATATACTCTTATACTTTTATAAAGATCTCATTTCTGACCACCTTTACATCAGTTTTCTTTTTTAATTACCTTCTTTTATTATCCATCTTTATTACTCTATAAGCACCTCCTGTTTATATTTAAAAATCATTTAAACAATTAAACATTTAAACATTACATTTTAAATTCATCTATTTTATTTCATCATTTCTCTATCTATCCATAAGTATTCCACTTCAAAATCCATATTTCCATGTTTGAAACTTTACATGTCATTTGAATTCTTTTGTAACATCTGTTCATATAAAACCCATCAGCTTCCCTTCTTTTGTTCCTGCACCACACCTTTTGTTCCTGTGCCAGTTAGTTTCAATTTCAATTTTAATAGTTCCATTATATTTCTTCTTTCTTTAAAATCACCCATTGGCAGAATAGGAATCTCCAAAATCCAAAAATCCATAGTTATTTTCAGGATAATCCAAAATAAACAGCAAGTCAAAATGTTTCTTTTTTCAAGTAGAAGGCAAATCTCTACAATCCACACTTTCACTTAGTCACAGCAATCCCCATTTTGTAGCCATTATGTAACCTTCCGTTTGTCTCTCTTCTTTTAGCTTTTAAAGGTGTTCAATCCATAATTATCACTTTTTTCTTTTCCCCAAAGTTCAAATCAATTCCAATTTAAAGAAAAACCCAATTTTCTAATATATGAATAATCAATTCTTCCAAGTCAGTCTGTACTATGGTAAATTCCTGAATGGGTCATTGTCTCCTTTTATTACTTTGCCAAATCTTCATGCCCCACAAATCTACAGCTGCTAATTTAGGCTAGGGGTCTTATTGATATAAATCAATACTCTAGCATTGTCTCACCAGGGTTGGTATCACTTACCTGGCTTCAAAACACTTCATTCTTTCTTCTTTCCTCCTGCACAATTATTTTCCTGGTTTGTCCCAGCTTTGTGGCAGCCCCCATGGCTTCCGTCCCCTGCTGCTGACTCAGAGAGTTCCCTCTGACCTCCGAAGAACTTGCCTGTTCCTCTCGGCCAGCCAAGGTGCCCCTCTTCTTCCCCCATCCCTTCAAGACGGGTTCGGTCCGCAGACCCATCAGTGGTGGTTCATCAGTTAGGGTTTTTGCGGGGCTCATTAGAGCCCGCTATTTCCCCGACTGCATTGCTGCGACGCCAAACCAGAAGTATCCCCATAATAATGTTTATACTTGTATCTGCTATCTAATATATGCTGATGAAAATAAATAAATAAAAAATAAATAAAAAATAAAATTTTCTGAACTAGGAAAATGAACTTGTAAAAACAATTTTTATTTGTATTGTTTTAATATTCATCAGACAGTGTTAATAAGCCAATTCTCAGGAAAAAAGCAACAGTATTTATCTTTATAGTTTTATGATTTCAGAGGATCATACTTTCAAAGTTGTGAATGAGCAATAGAATAGATCCAAAATCTGTGACAATACATTTGGGGCAGGACTTCTTTTATTTAAATAGAAACTGTAGTTCAGGTTTCCTCTGTCAACAGGGGAAAGTTGGGGACTGAATAGTTAAGAGACATATAAATTAGGCGCTGCATGTCAGTTGCTCATAATAACTGTAAAAATACTGTATAACAACTGAAAAATATATGAAACAATATTAAAAGGTACGGTTAAATATGAGAAGATTTCTCTGAGGAGCAAAGGGTAGCAAAAGGCTCCCCTGGTTGCCAGGGCACTCATGTCACTTTTAAATTGTCCTTGGTACTTGTAAATTATATTTGCTGATTCCCCTCCCCACCCCCAAAAAAGCAAAAACAGTGAGGTGTATTAAATTTTGCAAAATCATAAATCTTGTGACATTTTAATGTTTTGCATTATATAGTGTGAGATTCTAACATTTCCACTTGAGATTCTGATGGATCTCATAAAATTGCAAAAGATTACAAGAAGTACAGTGGCAGAACCTGAACAAATGTTTGATTATCTTTTAGAAGAAATGCACTGTGGTTCACTATGAAATTTAATTACAGGATTTCCTTACCTTTTTTAGTGCTTTGTCTGAGAAGTCTGACCCGCAATCTAAAAACTTTGGTGTAAGCAAGAAATATAATCAAATGCAAACATCACTCAGCAAAAGTCTCAAGAAAGAAAGGGGTTAAATTGATTAGGCTTGTAGGACTTTTAATTACAATAATTATCAAGCTACACCTACACTGGTCAGAAACCGTTACAAAAAATATTAACGCAGTTGACTGAGGAACTCAACTATAATATATTACCTATTGCATATATTTGCAACCTATTATATACATGTTTTTCTACTCCTTTTTTGGTTTTATTAAGTGTTTTGCTATTTAAGTCAATGATGAAAAAGCCAACCAACCATTCATTTCACTCTTTATCTTTAAAATTCTATCACTAAAATTGTACTGCTTAACAAAGTAATAGCCTGAGATAGAGTTTCTAATCATCTACGTGCTAAAGTGCTCTAAGGCAGTCAGAATTTCTCTAGGGTTTTGGAGGAAAATGGAGTGCATGCTAAGGAGAAAAGGAGTGAATTTTGAAGAAAACTACCTTTGTCCTGTCAAAATATTCTAGTGGTCATTAAAACACAATAGTGTTTCCCCTATTCCTAAAGGGGAATAGGACAAAGATAGAAAGGAAAAGAAGGCTAGGTACCAAACCTGTCAGCTTTATTTATCTAATTCATTCAGTTGCACTGAATGAATTGATCAATATGTCTCCTTTAAAAATCACATGCACAACATCAAAAGCAATTTTGTGTGTGTGTGGCAGAAGTCACTAGGAAAAAATAGTTTTTATAGCTGTTTTGAAATAAATATTAAAAAACAATATATGGCTTGCTAAAGCATATAATGTACTGAGAGCTATTCAGGCATTAAACTGGCATGGCTGCAACATTGTTGAGCTGATGGATGCAGACTGTCAATGGCTCAACACATATAACACCTATTAAATCTTCATGTATTCAAAGTTCCCCAATATATCACGATTTCCAATAGCAAGGGTCCTGTAAATGCATTCAGTTGATCCCACTCACAAAGCGTTAGAAGAGAAGTAGCTTAGTAGCTTACAAGCTCTGGATTCAAACGTAGAGTCCTTGGTTTTCTCAGAGGTTGGTTGTTTTGCAGAAATTTCATTACCCAACCAGATAAACATAGCACTGATGTTGTTACCTAGTTGGATGATGAAATATCTGCAAGAAAACAACCAAACTCAGAGAAAACCTAGGACTTCACATTGTCTTTTTTAAATCTTCAGGCTGAACATAGGAGGGCAAGAACTCCTTGTGTGGTCCATTTTTTTCTATGATCCCATTAATATTATAGCATAAATTTACAGATGTCATGTAAATAGATGTCTGTGTTCAGAGAAGTGCCTTTATTTGCTTGATAAATAAAAGAAAAACCATAACAGTGGTGCCACATCTCTAATAATAGAAAACCTATTTCCCAACTATTTGCTGAACAATAATTACCATATTCATCGTTACTGCCCATTCTGATTGACAGTTGTAGTTCAGAAACATCCAGAGAAGCCTATTTCTCCATCTTTGATATATAATAAAATTAATATATTATTCACAAGCCGATGGATGGGAAATCTGAAGCATTAGGATGTGACATCAAAGGTTTAGTTGTGGGTCAGGGAGAAAGATAATATCATTTCTTTCAGTTAGTGCATTCTATATTGTCTTATTCTTTCAAAGCATATTGTTTAAAAACTTATACAAAGTTACATGACATCTGTAATCTTATGCTATAATATTAACGGGATCTGAGCTAACAGAACCATACAGTTATGCTATAAATAATTTCAGTACATGATCAAAGACTATACTAAAGAACCAATTTTCAAACTGCAAAAAAGTAAGATGGAAAACGCAAACTGATCAGTTCCCTTCCTCAGGAGCTACAGCTGTAAATCAGACAAAATGTTACCTTTAGATCATTAACAGCAATTGACAATTCAAAGCCAGGAGTACCACATTCTGCCAAAAAGTGTCATTTAAAATTCATATCAATGAGCTCCAAAATCTCATTCCTTTCATAAAATGATACTATTGTGCAGAAGACGATATTCCGACGTAGACATAGATCAGAATAATTTTAGCTGAGTCCTTTTATGTTAGAACTAAGTGATGTCACAACTCTAACCACAGGGTGGAAGGTTTTATATGTTGTTCTATTATGTTCATCATAATTTCATGAACTGGTACTGTGCTTCTTATTCCTCACAATCCCACCAGCCTTGTACTCACAAACATTTGTAACAGGTTAAGTGTATCCCACTTCCCACCCTTTGTCCATGCAATGAGAATGTTTATAATAGTGGGTGGTATGGCTACTTATGCTATAATAAAGTTAAGGTTAATATGGATTTTCAAAATCATTTTGTTAAGCATGCCGTTTGAAATGAAACGTCACTGGAAAACCTTTAAAGCAAGATAGAGTCCCAAGTATAAATATATAGAGGACAATTATATCAGCACATCAAGAATAATGGCATATAAATGAAATGAGTTCAAACTTAAGCCTTGCTGGGATTCTCTGCAGGAAGGAGTCAATTCAAAAACGTCAAGATGGAAACTGCAACTATGCAATCAAACTCAAGCCCACCCACAACTAAAAGGCACTCAAAAGGGTAAGGATTTGATGATATGATCACTACTATCATCTTGTCATTTTTGATCCACCTTGCAAACGTACCTGGGTTTTGGGGTGCTATCACCAAGCTGCCACTCAAAGACCAAATTTTGGCAGTTTTATTTAAAGATTTCATCCCTAATTAAACAGGACCCTTAAATAAAACAATGTTAAATAAGAAAGCACGTGGCTTTTAATATAACTGATTTGCCAGTACCAATCCTTTTAGCTATATAATGACAACTAGCCAAACCTCAGAGATAAAATGCCAAAGATTCAGAGTATTTATTTGTTAATAGAAGTAGTCTCTGTTGTGAAAACTTTTGCAATGTCTGGATAGTCCTTCCACATCTGTATTTGTGTTTCCCTACAAACATAACATAAATTTCACTTTAAAATCACAGTAGTATAAACATTTATATAATTTATTGGGTCTGTTGATGAGAGTCTAATTATGTTAATACAATTTAAGGATTATTTGATGAGGGGCACTTCATTTTTTGTTGTATTTAGCTTCTTAAAGGAATGCATTTATTTTGTCTAAATGTAATCATTAATCAGTAAGCTATCTCAATATCAAAAAAAATTCTGAAGCAGTTTGTTGTTCTGTATCCTGATAAAAACAATTAAATAACAGTATGATTGGAAAGAGAGCTGCAAATATTTACACTTAACCACACTACTAAAAAGCTTAACAAGCAACCAAATTATCTGCTTTTATCCCATTTTATCATACCTACTGTACTGCTGGTCTTAAACCTGATGGTTTAATATACAACCAATTGACATTTTGCATGTACAATATGCTGAGCTGAGAATGGCTGCAAGGATAAGTGATATAGCATGAAAAAGTTGCTTGTCCCCGCAACATTAATCAGACAACTGGAATACAAAATACGAACTATGTGGGCAGGAGGCTATCGTAGCTGAGTTTATCAGCACAGTGCAATACAGTGCCCATAAAGAATTGCATCTATTTTAATTCCCAATTACCCTTCTCCTATAGAATACAGGAAGTAAAAGAAAATAAGACCATGGTGATAAGAAAAACCATAGAGGATTTGCAGGGAAGATCTACTGGGTTTCCAACAGAAACTAGAAACACAATGCATCCAAAGTGGGTGGAGAAAGAGATAAAAGGATGCATGGTGGAGAGTAACTTGAGGGTAGAGGACAAAGTATTAGAGGAGAAGAACTGAGTGGGGAGAAAGGACAAGTCGACACTCGGGAGAGAATGCAGTTCTAGAGAATGTAAAAAGAGCCAGGTCTATTTTATCCAGGTCTCCTCAACTTTTGAGCATACCACTGAATGATATAAGATTTTAAAATGTAAATTTCCCCACTTCAATGAGAGGAACAACATTCCCCACAACATACTTTCAACATTGATTTTTATATACAGCTTTCAAATAAATATTTTCTACCACAAAAAAATAGCTTCAACTCTTGCCAGACTTTGATGAAATTTGTAACCCTGTGATGAAAATTAATCCATTGCTATATCTGCTATAACTCCAGTTAAATGCAAATAAATGTAAAGTTGCCACACTAGTCAGACAACCCCATAGGATAAACTTACATACAGTAGGCACTGGTTCATTCCTAAAGCATCTTCCTACAAAACAGATTAACTGGTTAAGACATGTCCTTGTGGGTTCCTTTGCATTCTGTACCTATCACCATCTATCTGTCAATAGCATGGCTTTTGCAATGCTTAACCACTGGCTTTAATTCAGCCTTGTAGCTGGCAATCAAATACAAAAGATAGAAATTATTTTTAGTTTTTTTTCACTTCTAAAAAACTTTAGTTGACTCTTCAAGCCCCTTGCAAAATTATCTACAGAATATGCAGAATATGCAGAATCATGTTAACAAAATGCACAATCTACCTTACATTTGGCATTCATGAGCATGCAAGTGAAAATCAGTTATTTCCTGGTGATATGTGAAATATATTGCACATGATTTGAAGCTCACTCCATTAAAAAAAGAAAAGTAAAACTGCTCTGGAAAAGTAAGAGTGCGTAATCTCATAAGAACAGAGGGAACCAGTCAGAGCGCACTGTACATAGTCAGCTTGACATGGAAACTGGAAGGATGGGTTTCCCCAGTTCAGTTTAAAAGAATTTCATCCATTTAACCAAATCATGATCACTATTTCAGAACTGACTCACTATTTAAAATATGAACATCTGGACAGACTTTTAAATAAATTACATACATCTGGATACATTTTAAAGAGTAAGTTAACGATATTTTGTGCAACGTCAATACTAGATCTTTTTATAACATATACATTCCCTGCTATATGAATACACATGTTAAGCAAATTGCAATTTTTCTTTTTAAGAATGCAAACAATAACTATTATAGAATAAAACTATATGTAGGTATATGCTGTTTGTGGCTTGCTTTCAGCAATCCTACTGATTATGCACTCAGTTTTCCTAATTTGTATCAATGAGAGTTACTTGGCCTAAATCCAGCTGTTTGGACTTAACTGAATTGCTGCCCAATGACCCTTCCAAAGAATAAATTATGTAGGTTGCTCAATCAAGATAAAGTATGTTCATTTAAGCAACACAGAGTCTTGTAACATTTTAAAGACTAACAGATTTATTATGGCATAAACTTTCATGGCTTGGCTTAGTCTCCATCAAATGGACAGAATGTTAAGTTGACTGACAAGTATGTCTAACATAGAAAGGGTTGTGCATTTGTATGACTATACTGTAAATAGTAAATAAATGAGGTCAAAGAAGTAAAATGTAGATTACCAGCTACACTTAAATATTTTCATCAGCACTAAGGTAGTCGTTTTAATTTCCATTTTATGTTTAGCTGCAAACTGAGGAGGGAAAGTTTGCTTCCCAAAAAACTATTGAATTTCTTGTTTGCCTACATATAAATTGCAGTTTGTATCTCAAAGACAGTACAACAGTTTGCTCTTCTGGATTCCTGGAAGGTGTATTGTGGAGTTTCTCCATGGTTCAACGTTACTCTGCCAGGTAGATATAACAGCAATTTAGGAAGCAAAATTTTGCAGCTTCTTATTTCATTCTGGAGCTAAGTGGGTTTTCAGACCACCCATTTTTTCTGCCCTGCCAGCATCAATTTTCTTTTTAAATACAACCTATAGACCAGGGAGTCATTGCAAATACATGATACAAGGAAATCTTATTACTTTTATCTGGCCTGATTCCAAGAAGCAAGCATACTGGTTTTACTGCATACCACTTTTCTGCTGAAATAGCATGACAGTGTGGTTACAATCACTGAATACATTATTAGACCGAGTAGTATAGTGCTTATTGAAATAGGGTGAAGAAAATCTGCACATTTTTGCAACTTTGGTAATAATAAACCTACATTGTTAACAGGTGGAAATCTGTGGAAATCTGGTCACTTTTCAGAGAAAGGTGGATAGCATATAAATTTAATATGTAAATAACTGGACAGAGACCAAAGGTTTACTGGAATCACCTGACTGTAGTTTTGAATGTACACCTTTTCTGTTTAACAATATTTAGTCCTTTCAAATAATATGCTAGCATATGATTTCTTTTTCATTTTTATCTCTGCTCATAAAATTTGAATACTTAAACTTGTTTTTAAAACTTCTTTGCTCAGGATGGAGAAAATTCATCAGCTGCAAAACTTGTCTAACCCAAGCAACTAAAAAACAATTGTCAAGCAATTTCCAAAAGTGATTAAAAAGGGAAGTATATGAACCCAGTGTCCTTTAAAAGGTGCTGACCATAGCTTGAGCAAGAACTCTAAAGCCATCAGAGACCAAGGAGCAATTTTTCTGGAGCACTTGTGAGCAATCTCAAATTTCTCCTTCTCTGGATTATGAAGAGCCACTGCAGCCATTGGCTCTGCTTTTAGCAGTGCCGTCTTCACTTCACCATTTCTTCCCTAGAAATCCACAATGGTCAGAACTTCAAGGATCAGTCATAAGTATTGTTGCAACTTTAAACAGCTGGTAAGTAAGGACCACCCATAGAGAGGAAACATGCTTGAGGTCTATAGTAGTGCTTAAAAGCTTGAGAACAAGCGTGCCTCCTTGGGCAGCAATAATTGCAACTAAATGTTTCTATAACCATCGGTCCTTCAAATTGTTCAAGTGAATTTTAGCCCATTCTTCCTTACAATACACCTTCATCTCAGGGATGTTAGTGGGCTTCCTTGCATGAACTGCCTGCTTTTGGCACAATATTTTTATAAGATTAAGGTCAGGATCTGGCCATTCCAGAACATTATTTTTTGTTTGAACTATTCATCATATGACTTATACATTTTGAATTATCTTTTGCATGACCTGCTTTCTCTTGACCTTCAGTTCATGGACAGATGCCTTGATATTTTTCTTTAAAATCAGTTGGTGCAATTCAGAATTCGGGATTCCATCAATGATGGTAAACCATCCCAGCCAAGAAATCCCCCTCATTCGAAGCTGTTACATATTTCCACATACCTGTATTACGAAGCTCAGGCTTTGGTAGTGAATATCAGGAATTCTGGTTTTTAAATAAGGTAGGATCTTCCACATTCCTCCCTGATTACCATCTCATTGACTGAAACATCTGAATAATTTCCCCTTCAAACTAACTGATAATCCTAGAAGTTCATTTGCCACACACAGATATACAGCTTTGGATAGTTTTCTTCAATAAGTAAACAATTCTAATGCGTTTGACTCATTTGTTTAATTGGATTCTGTTTACCTAGTTTTAGGATTTGTATAGAGAACAGATCACATTTTATGTCATATCGCTGCAGAAATATTAAAAAGGATTAAATATTAAATATTAATATTACAAAATTAAAGGATCACAGATTTTTAAAATTGTGCTGTGTAAAACCTTGCAACACTCAAAGAAAGTAGACGGGGAAAGCTCTTTCTCCCTCTTTCAAACATGAGGACCAGAGGACATGTAGGGCCATTTACTGAAAGAAAATTTGGAACAGACAAAAAAAAAACCCACTTCTTCCCACAGCATATAATTAAAATGTCAAATTCAGACCTACCAACATCCATAGTAACTATCATTAAAATCAAAATTGGAGACCGTACAGAAGAGTAATACAAAAAAAATGGTGGAAAAAATGAATAACTTAACCAAAATACAAGATAAAGATGTAGCATGACAGTTAAACTGAAATTTTAAAAACAGTGACAATTAACTACTTATCCAATAGTCTACAGCAGAGGTACATTGTAAACTGCTTCCAAAAGGTTAATAGGGATGATATGAGTCTTACTTCCAAATGAACATTATTTCATAATGCCAGAACAGTGACTGAAAAACAGTACCTCCTGGCTTCCTTTCTCTTTGTTTTATAAATTTATGAATAAGGGGCATTTTAATCCAGTATTTTGTTTATCAAAGTGGGCAGCCAGATGCCTCTGAATGTTCACAAGCAGCAGGAGGTCAATATGTTTTCTTTTCCTGCCTTTATTTATTTATTTTTTAACTAGTATTGCAGACATGTTGCCCCCAATTCAGATATAACATTGAATTTCAAAACTAATGGCCATTGATATATCTCCACTCGTTCTCCAGTCATTTATGCAATAACCCTTTGAATCTATCTTCTTCATATACCAAGCCTACAAATCTGTTTTCTCTATTATCTTCACTTGCTTTCTGAAATATTTAGCTGAGAATATTTTTCCAGATGCAGTGGAATTTTGGAACTGGATTCTAATATGCTCAGACAATTTGACTTTATGGTTTCGGACTACATATCCCATTTACGCATGAAAGACTGGTCCACTTGATCAGCCACAATATTTCCATGAGAAGATATCCAACAACACTTTTCTTCTACATATATTAAATATGATGAAGTGTGTATGTTTAATACGAACAGTTTAAGAGGAAAGCTGAGATCCATTACGAAATGTCTATTCAATTCCAGCTGATTTTTTAACTTCAAAGAACATAGACATTTGACTTGAAAGATTTGTTTTTATTAACTTGATCAAGATACAATTGTTTATTAAATGATAAGCAATTAATCTAGATTATATTTTAAAAGTTAAATTTATTTTCCTTCAACTATGACTTCATATGAATGCATTTCCCTATTCTTTTCTTTCCACAGATAATTTTCTTGGCAATGATTTAGCACCAGCCTGCTCTGTTCTTGGGTTCTTGTCTCCATCATTTCCTCACCTTCATGCTTTCTCTACAATTGCTATTTTGAAGGATCAAATAAATACACAATGACATCATCTTCCATAATCCATGCTCCACAATCCTTATCCCATAACATCTAAATAAAATAAACTCTTCTTTCCAATATAAGAATACTCTTAATTTCATTTCTTATATTTACAAATAATAATCAAGGAACGATATATAATTTATTAATTAACTGTCCGAGATGTATTAGGCTGAAAGATAGTAACTAAATTCATCTGTCACTTCAGCTACAGTGCAGTTTGTTTTGTATTGTTAGTATATTGTGAGAACTCAGCTATTATGGTTTGTACACCACAGTAGTTATGAAAGGGAAGCCACTTGGTATAGCCTGGAGGATGAAGTAGAAAAAAGGCACAACATAGGATCTGGATAACTAAAGACTGGCCATTTTAATACTGATGTTAGGCAAAACTCTAGAACAGATTACTTAGTAGTCAATATGTAAGTATTTAGAAAAAATGCATTACTTCACATGAGTCAGCATGTGTTTATAAGAAACAAATCATGCCAAATGAATCTTATTGACAGAGTGACCAGTTTATATAACAATAGGAATGCAATGAATGTAATGTACTTAGATTTCAGGAAAGCTGGATTGTTCTGCCGTGAGATGATACAAAGCTGGTTGAGCAACCATACCAGTAGTGGGTTTCAAATCCCGTCACTACTGATTCGCTCGTAGGTGTGTGTGTGCCTGTGCGCGCAAGATGCTTTTGTGCATGCACAGAAGCGTCTGAGTGGATGGGCGGAGCCTCCCGCCACCGTCACTACTAGTTCGCCCGATCCGGGGCGAACCGGTAGCAACCCACCACTGAACCATACCCAATGAATGTTCCCCAGTAGCTCCGCATCAATCTTGAGGATGTTGAGCGGGGTACTAAAAGATTCTGTTTCAGACTCTGTTTTGTTATGAATTATTTAGATGAGGAATTAAAATACAGGCTCTTCAAATGTGCAAATAACATAAATACCATGCACACAATACTTTATAGAATAATAAAAATCAATGAGAATCTTGATAAGTTGGAACAATGGGCAGTAATCAACACAATGAATTTAACCTGGAACACATGCAAAGTCCTTGATTTTGGAAGAAACATGAAAGGCATGAATATAAGTTGTGAGATACTATACTTATTAGCAATCCATGCAAAAAGAAGTTGGTGCCTTGGTGGAATAAAAGCTAAACATAAGCCAACAGGGTATTGTAACTTTAAAAAGGTCAAATGCAAATGTATAGTATTAAGATCAAGAAAAAGCATTGTTCTGACCACATCTCAATTATGGGACAATGACACATTGAAGAATCTCCAGAGGTTGGGGAGGAGGGGTGCAATCTGTGAAGCATTGTTAAAATTATTGGATAAACTGGTACTTCATCTAAAAAAGAGATGTCTGTGAGGCAATATGATAGGTATGTGAACTACTATCATATGGAGGGGATACATTGGGTTCAAGTTACAAGGAAGTAGATTTCAATGGACATAGATGGAATTCACATGAAGGAAAGAATGCATACCTCACATATTTTTCTGTTATCACAGAACCAGTGGTGGGATTCTGCCAGTTCTAGGGGGTTCAGCCGAACCCTTTGTTAAATTGCTGGCTGGCCCCGCCCCTTGCCAATAAATAGTGGGGGCAGGGC